>JAVJIF010023290.1:0-55097 GCA_038442645.1 Agave tequilana
AATACTCAAAGATGACTAATTGAGGATTTCTTCCACTCCAGATTTCTTTGGGTATCTTCTTTGGAACACTTTTTCTAGGACATCTGTTTAATACATATTCTGCACATGCAACTGCATCGCCTTAAAATTAATTCGACATATCCTTCTCTAAGAGCATGCTTTTCACCATCTCCACAATGTTATTTTGAGAAAGTCTTGAAATATGTAACATATTGACTTCTCTCATCAATAAAATTAAACTTACTGCTCAAATGTGTGTGTAGGTGGTGTGAATATATGTATGCATGCATATTGCAAACATTTTTTTCTTTTTATGGCTGTTTGGGGGATATTGTCATCGTCTGCAAATAGAAGCTTTCTTGCTACTTTAGATGATAGAGGTATTTCTTATTCAAAACAACTGTAGTTCTTCCTCACTGAATTCTTCATGTTTCTTGAACAAATTCATTCTAACGGAAGGAGGAGTGTGTAATACCCATAGTTAGTAATACTGTATTTTATTTTTCCTGAAGTATTTATTTTAATTTACAAATTATTTTTTTAATCAACTTATTTATATTTTTTCTTTCTGTGATTATTATTATTAAATATGCAAATTACTTTGAGATAGTAAATAGTAATTTGGTTCTATGTTTACCATTATTTATCATGGACATTTCTTCTGCTACTATTATTATTATTTTATTTCTATTAGTTATTAATATTATTAGTAGTTATTCCCATTATTATTATTATTCTTTTATTATGATTATTATTTATTGTTATTACCATTATTGATTGATATTATTGGTAGTGGATATTCTATTATCATTTCGTTGTTAATTATTATTTATTATTTTTAGTAAGAGTTATTGAATTTATTATTAATACTATTTTGTATTTATTATTATTATGACTACTATTATTATAGTTGGTATGTTTATATTTTTAGTAGTAGCATTATTTCCTTTCCCTTGTATCCTTGATCCTACCCATACCCATTTGGATTCCACAACCCATACCCATTAACCCAATAACCTAACCCTATATATAATCTCTTCTAATTAACCTAATTCCAACCCTAACCTATCTACTCCCACAGCCGCCTCCCCTCCCTATTCTGCCGAGCACAGCCGGCCATGCTTCACACCATCCCGAACTCCATCTCCCCTCCGAGCCGCCGACAACTCCGCGGGATCCCAATCCCCATGGCGTTCAAGCCATCCCCCAACCCCCTGTGATCCAGCCCTCACTTTCCCTTGGTGCGCCACCTGCGCCATGCGCACCCACCATGCTCCACCTCCAAGCACATCCTCCCCCGTGTGCGCGTCTCTCCACCGAGTCCAGAACATGGCGGCATCCTCTCCACCATGGAATCCCGAGCACAACCCCGCGGCAGCCCCTTGCTATGCCGCTGCTGCCATCACTGTCGAACCCCAGTCCTCCTCCTTGGCCGGTCTCCTTCCTCCACCAAACACCCAGCCGCACAGCAGGCCTAGACCCCAACCAACCGCTCCCTATCTTCTCCAAGCCGTGAGCACCAACACCCCATGCGGTAGCCCAGTGCACTGTCCTTGCCGTGCCCTTGTTGGGTGAGTTTTCATCACTCTCAGGTTGCATCTTGCCTCTCTTTCACTACATAATAATGTAGTGTAGATGTGTTTTAGATTGGTGAATGTGTATATTAATTTCCTGTGGGTTTTTATGCTTGTGTGGGCCATTTTTCGGCTCTCCGCGGGATGCCGTTGATCGCCGTCGGCGAGCGCGAACGCACCCCACGCTCTTCACAGCGAGATGCTCTATCCAACGACACCCTCCGCGGCCCCGGACGCCTCCGTCGGAGCCTCCGTCGGTGCGCCGCAAATCGGCTCGAGGTTAGTTTACCTTAACTTAAATTGTATGGTGGCATTTGTGTAATAATTGAGAAGTCCATTAAATTGTTATTGGTGTGTACATAGGTGGGCTTTTGGATGCATGCGTGGGTGTGTAGGTGGGAAATCATTTATGTGTGGGGCTTTTTGCATGGTGTGTGTGAGTTTCTATTAATGTATATAATTATATATTTATATATTTATGTAAAGGTGGGTTTATGTATATATATGTATGTAAGTATATGTTTATACGTGTATATGCGTGTGTATGTGGTATACCCGTATGCGTCCGTATACACGTGTGAGTGTTTAGTATGCATTTATATTTATTTGTATGTATTGGTTGCGTGCTACAGCATTTCGGATTTGTTTGGTGAGACCGACCAGTTGCAGGAGACCCGGACACGATTCGGATTCGTGTCGTTGTGGACCCGACACACAGGAGATTCGAAGACCGAACCATAGGATGATCCGTAGAGCAGTGCAGTTCGTGCAGTGAAGACCAGACGGCGATTCGCTTCCGAAACCGCGTCATTTCATGTGAGTGTTTATTCTTATGTATTTATCGTTGTTGGAATGCTTTACTTGTTGCCTTTATCATTTTATGTAACTTTCTGTTATATTTTATCAGTTTAATGACTTGTACCAGTTCATGAGACATATATGATTGTCCACTTTATTCATGTAGATGATATCTACTTGTATTAGCTTCCTGTGTTGGTAGTTTAGCGTTGTTGGCTTAGGACTAGTTTGATATACCTTTAGACTGTGACTTGACTCGGTCTCTTGATTGGATAAATTAACTACAGAGTGGAGCATCAGATATATGTATGATCTTGTATTTGGACATTGAGATATTAGAGTTATATCATTTCATGAATAGATGATTACTGTTTTAGACTGGGACTAATTGTAAAGGAACTTGGACTGTACACTAGGTTGATCTTATGTTGGATTGGTTTATGATTGTGGTTTATGATCTATATTTTACCTGAACAATTATCAACTTGATATTCCTTACTTGGTGATAAATCAGTTAAGAATTTATTCGGTATTTGAGGACATATCAGATATGATCTTACTTTACTAAAAGATTATGAGGATTGGATCAGTACATGGACTTATTCAGAGTTGGACTGTGATTTGGACTGAACTTGAGTTATAGATGACATTGGATTTACGTTCTTTATAATAGCCTGATCTGCATTTAAATGAGATTGATATATTTCATGTAGAGTACTTTACAGACTTGTTATTCCTTCATGTGGTAATAACTTAGGTGATGATTCATTTGGATATTGATGATGGACTGGTTATGATGTTAGAGATTAGATCACTTGATGTTTGGATCAGAATATGGACTTAGTTGGAGTTTAAGTCGAACTGGAATTTATGTTATTTACATTGGATATTGATCAGTATTTATATGTGACTGATTTTGTTGGATTGTGACTAGATGTGTGGATATCTTACCCTTTGACTTTGATATGTGATATCATATTGGTTTTGGATTATTGATGCAAGAGTTCCCGGATGTATCAACTGATTATATCAATTGAGTAAGGATGAGCTGTTGGTATTGACTTATAAGTGGTCTATTCTAGATTGCAGTTATTTGAGGATGTTTCTTATTTAGTTATGATTGTAGTGTATGTTGATTTGTTGATCTCAAGGACATACCATGTCTTTCATGTATAGTTATTGATTACATCAGTTAATAGAGATTGAGCTATTATGAGGGTGATCTACTCGATGTTGGTGATCTTGTAGTTCAGAGTTATCATATAACAGTTATTACTTTATTAGTTGGTGAGATCATTATTGACGACTTTGAGGATATGTGTTGATTCCATAACTTGCCTAGATTATTCTATTCTTGACAGAAGGTTGTTACTCACCGTAGATATCTTGTTTACCTGTGAAACCTGACTGATTATACTTAATATCTATCTGACAACTATCATGTTCATGTTATTGAAATTTGCTGGGAAAATATTATTACACGGTAACAACACCCGCATGTTCACTTGTTATATATTCCTGTTATACCGGTATCATGTTCCTTGATATTTTATACTCCTGTTATACCGGTACCCTGACTTTCACATGTTGATATTGTTACCGTGACCACCACTGAGTCATCCCAGAGATTTAAGTAACATATATACTAAATAATCTTGATAACTAAAACATGATAACAAACAACTTGCACTGGGATTGGGGAGATTGATGGAGGAGACAGCGTCCGTATTTTGGTGGACCTAGGATATAGGTTGCGCAGCCGAAAGAGGGTTCCACTGCAGGGTTCCCGTGGGGTGACTGGCACCCCGTCATGTTTTATTCCTGTTATACATGTTCTTGACTACCTGGCGGTAGGTCCTGGTTCAGCGCCAGGAGTCTGGGCCGTGGTCCCGGGTATGTACGGGACCCACCTAAAGCATGGACAATGTCTCCAACCGATCAGTTTCAATAATTTAGGACATCGATTGGCATGTGTGGTAGGCGTAGTATGGGATGCGTCTATTATGTGTGACAATTGGTGTTCGCTGACATAATTAATAATAAACTGTTGATACTTTGTGACTGACCGTAATCACCTGATTGTATATTTATATATCACTATGTTAGACACATGATTGTAACCAGGACCAGACTTATGACCAGACTTGGATACCAGCCTAGTGACATGTGATAGGTTACACATCTAGACATCTGTTGTTTGCTACAATTGCTTTACTTGTCTTGTGCATGTACTCTTATTCTTGCTATCTTTATTCGTGTTGCTTTCATGTATATTATTGTTCAGTATTCATCTTGTTATTTAGTCTCTTATATTTGCAGTTGTTCTTACTACTATTTATGCACAATGTTTCTTCTGCACGAGTTCTTTCCCCTTTTCACACACACTCGTTATGGTCGCGTTCTGACGACCCTGGATTTGCACGTCCAGATATTGGACAATTGTTTCTAATGTGCAGGGTTCGACGAGACGTGCGAGGAGCTTGGGTCCTCTCCCTTTGATTCTGGTATACTTACATTTTATTCTTATTATTATTCTTTGTTTCCTATTTATCACCTTTGACTTCTGTTCAGCTGCCATTTTCTTCCTGTTATTTATTGCTATCATGTGTAGTCTTATATATATTATTGCAGTGGTCCTTGATTATTATAGTTCTGATTATAACTTGTTCAGGTTACAATTTAGGCTTAGCGTATATACGTGGGGTATTTTCCTCGCGTATATGTGTCGCCATAACGTCTCCGAATCCTTAGGATCAGGGCGTTACAGAGTGGTATCAGAGCCCAGGTTCGACATAAAAGAGAACCTAGTTCCTACCTGTAACCTGAGACAGTTATGTTGACACTGCAATATACATATACTATTCACGTGATAATATTGACTCCATTTGGAATTGATCGTCCTCCCCTTGGAATTCCATTCTTGATCTGTTGATATCCATGATTCCAACACTTCATTTAGAGTGATTTGGATGTCCATCTTGATTTCATCCTTCTTTCCTATTCATTTCTCCTAATTCTATCTCTTGAGATTGGTTACTCCTTGTTGAAGAGCCGGTACCAGAAATCAGAGCGCACAGCGGAAGCGTGGTGAAGTCTTGATGCAGTGAGAAGTGGTGTGGAAGCTTCATCTTCTTCCTAATTTGTTTTTTTATCATTCCCCGCTTTATTGAAATTTCGAGGACAAAATTTTATTAAGGTGGGTAGAATGTAATACCCATAGTTAGTAATACTGTATTTTATTTTTCCTGAAGTATTTATTTTAATTTACAAATTATTTTTTTATCAACTTAATTTATTATTTTCTTTCTGTGATTATTATTATTAAATATGCAAATTACTTTGAGATAGTCAATAGTAATTTGGTTCTATGTTTACCATTATTTATCATGGACATTTCTTCTGCTAACTATTATTATTATTTTATTTCTATTAGTTATTAATATTATTAGTAGTTATTCCCATTATTATTATTATTCTTTTATTATGATTATTATTTATTGTTATTACCATTATTGATTGATATTATTGGTAGTGGATATTTCTATTATCATTTCGTTGTTAATTATTATTTATTATTTTTAGTAAGAGTTATTGAATTTATTATTAATACTATTTTGTATTTATTATTATTATGACTACTATTATTATAGTTGGTATGTTTATATTTTTAGTAGTAGCATTATTTCCTTTCCCTTGTATCCTTGATCCTACCCATACCCATTTGGATTCCACAACCCATACCCATTAACCCAATAACCTAACCCTATATATAATCTCTTCTAATTAACCTAATTCCAACCCTAACCTATCTACTCCCACAGCCGCCTCCCCTCCCTATTCTGCCGAGCACAGTCGGCCATGCTTCACACCATCCCGAACTCCATCTCCCCTCCGAGCCGCCGACAACTCCGCGGGATCCCAATCCCCATGGCGTTCAAGCCATCCCCCAACCCCCTGTGATCCAGCCCCTCACTTTCCCTTGTGCGCCACCTGCGCCATGCGCACCCACCATGCTCCACCTCCAAGCACATCTCCTCCCCGTGTGCGCGTCTCTCCACCGAGTCCAGAACATGGCGGCATCCTCTCCACCATGGAAGCCCGAGCACAACCCCGCGGCAGCCCCTTGCCATGCCCGCTGCTGCCATCACTGTCGAACCCCAGTCCTCCTCCTTGGCCGATCTCCTTCCTCCACCAAACACCCAGCCGCACAGCAGGCCTAGACCCCAACCAACCGCTCCCTGTCTTCTCCAAGCCGTGAGCACCAACACCCCATGCGGCAGCCCAGTGCACTGTCCTTGCCGTGCCCTTGTTGGGTGAGTTTTCATCACTCTCAGGTTGCATCTTGCCTCTCTTTCACTACATAATAATGTAGTGTAGATGTGTTTTAGATTGGTGAATGTGTATATTAATTTCCTGTGGGTTTTTATGCTTGTGTGGGAACCATTTTCGGCTCTCCGCGGGATGCCGTTAATCGCCGTCAGCGAGCGCGAACGCACCCACGCTCTTCACGGCGAGATGCTCTATCCAACGACACCCTCCGCGGCCCCGGACGCCTCTGTCGGAGCCTCCGTCGGTGCGCCGCAAATCGGCTCGAGGTTAGTTTACCTTAACTTAAATTGTATGGTGGCATTTGTGTAATAATTGAGAAGTCCATTAATTGTTATTGGTGTGTACATAGGTGGGCTTTTGGATGCATGCGTGGGTGTGTAGGTGGGAAATCATTTATGTGTGGGGCTTTTTGCATGGTGTGTGTGAGTTTCTATTAATGTATATAATTATATATTTATATATTTATGTAAAGGTGGGTTTATGTATATATATGTATGTAAGTATATGTTTATACGTGTATATGCGTGTGTATGTGGGTATACCCGTATGCGTCCGTATACACGTGTGAGTGTTTAGTATGCATTTATATTTATTTGTATGTATTGGTTGCGTGCTACAGCATTTCGGATTTGTTTGGTGAGACCGGACCAGTTGCAGGAGACCCGGACACGATTCGGATTCGTGTCGTTGTGGACCCGACACACAGGAGATTCGAAGACCGAACCATAGGATGATCCGTAGAGCAGTGCCAGTTCGTGCAGTGAAGACTAGACGGCGATTCGGTTCCGAAACCGCGTCATTTCATGTGAGTGTTCATTCTTATGTATTTATCGTTGTTGGAATGCTTTACTTGTTGCCTTTATCATTTTATGTAACTTTCTGTTATATTTTATCAGTTTAATGACTTGTACCAGTTCATGAGACATATATGATTGTCCACTTTATTCATGTAGATGATATCTACTTGTATTAGCTTCCTGTGTTGGTAGTTTAGCGTTGTTGGCTTAGGACTAGTTTGATATACCTTTAGACTGTGACTTGACTCGGTCTCTTGATTGGATAAATTAACTACAGAGTGGAGCATCAGATATATGTATGATCTTGTATTTGGACATTGAGATATTAGAGTTATATCATTTCATGAATAGATGATTACTGTTTTAGACTGGGACTAATTGTAAAGGAACTTGGACTGTACACTAGGTTGATCTTATGTTGGATTGGTTTATGATTGTGGTTTATGATCTATATTTTACCTGAACAATTATCAAACTTGATATTCCTTACTTGGTGATAAATCAGTTAAGAATTTATTCGGGTATTTGAGGACATATCAGATATGATCTTACTTTACTAAAAGATTATGACGATTGGATCAGTACATGGACTTATTCAGAGTTGGACTGTGATTTGGACTGAACTTGAGTTATAGATGACATTGGATTTACGTTCTTTATAATAGCCTGATCTGCATTTAAATGAGATTGATATATTTCATGTAGAGTACTTTACAGACTTGTTATTCCTTCATGTGGTAATAACTTAGGTGATGATTCATTTGGATATTGATGATGGACTGGTTATGATGTTAGAGATTAGATCACTTGATGTTTGGATCAGAATATGGACTTAGTTGGAGTTTAAGTCGAACTGGAATTTATGTTATTTACATTGGATATTGATCAGTATTTATATGTGACTGATTTTGTTGGATTGTGACTAGATGTGTGGATATCTTACCTTTGACTTTGATATGTGATATCATATTGGTTTTGGATTATTGATGCAAGAGTTCCCGGATGTATCAACTGATTATATCAATTGAGTAAGGATGAGCTGTTGGTATTGACTTATAAGTGGTCTATTCTAGATTGCAGTTATTTGAGGATGTTTCTTATTTAGTTATGATTGTAGTGTATGTTGATTTGTTGATCTCAAGGACATACCATGTCTTTCATGTATAGTTATTGATTACATCAGTTAATAGAGATTGAGCTATTATGAGGGTGATCTACTCGATGTTGGTGATCTTGTAGTTCAGAGTTATCATATAACAGTTATTACTTTATTAGTTGGTGAGATCATTTATTGACGACTTTGAGGATATGTGTTGATTCCATAACTTGCCTAGATTATTCTATTCTTGACAGAAGGTTGTTACTCACCGTAGATATCTTGTTTACCTGTGAAACCTGACTGATTATACTTAATATCTACCTGACAACTATCATGTTCATGTTATTGAAATTTGCTGGGAAAATATTATTACACGGTAACAACACCCGCATGTTCACTTGTTATATATTCCTGTTATACCGGTATCATGTTCCTTGATATTTTTATACTCCTGTTATACCGGTACCCTGACTTTCACATGTTGATATTGTTACCGTGACCACCACTGAGTCATCCCAGAGATTTAAGTAACATATATACTAAATAATCTTGATAACTAAAACATGATAACAAACAACTTGCACTGGGATTGGGGAGATTGATGGAGGAGACAGCGTCCGTATTTTGGGTGGACCTAGGATATAGGTTGCGCAACCGAAAGAGGGTTCCACTGCAGGGTTCCCGTGGGGTGACTGGCACCCCGTCATGTTTTATTCCTGTTATACATGTTCTTGACTGCCTGGCGGTAGGTCCTGGTTCAGCGCCAGGAGTCTGGGCCGTGGTCCCGGGTATGTACGGACCCACCTAAAGCATGGACAATGTCTCCAACCGATCAGTTTCAATAATTTAGGACATCGATTGGCATGTGTGGTAGGCGTAGTATGGGATGTGTCTATTATGTGTGACAATTGGTGTTCGCTGACATAATTAATAATAAACTGTTGATACTTTGTGACTGACCGTAATTACCTGATTGTATATTTATATATCACTATGTTAGACACATGATTGTAACCAGGACCAGACTTATGACCAGACTTGGATACCAGCCTAGTGACATGTGATAGGTTACACATCTAGACATCTGTTGTTTGCTACAATTGCTTTACTTGTCTTGTGCATGTACTCTTATTCTTGCTATCTTTATTCGTGTTGCTTTCATGTATATTATTGTTCAGTTATTCATCTTGTTATTTAGTCTCTTATATTTGCAGTTGTTCTTACTACTATTTATGCACAATGTTTCTTCTGCACGAGTTCTTTCCCCTTTTCACACAGACTCGTTATGGTCGCGTTCTGACGACCCTGGATTTGCACGTCCAGATATTGGACGATTGTTTCTAATGTGCAGGGTTCGACGAGACGGTACGCCTTGCGAGGAGCTTGGGTCCTCTCCCTTTGATTCTGGTATACTTGCATTTTATTCTTGTTATTATTCTTTGTTTCCTATATATCACCTTTGACTTCTGTTCAGCTGCCATTTTCTTCCTGTTATTTATTGCTATCATGTGTAGTCTTATATGTATTATTGCAGTGGTCCTTGATTATTATAGTTCTGATTATAACTTGTTCAGGTTACAATTTAGGCTTAGCGTATATACGTGGGGTATTTTCCTCGCGTATATGCGTCACCATAACGTCTCCGTATCCTTAGGATCAGGGCGTTGCAGAGTGCAGAGAGAATCTTTTAATAGGGTGTGCCCCATTTCGAAAGGGTTGTCCCTATTTGTTGAGCCGAGCATGAATTTTCGTATTACTGGTTCATATATCTATCTTTACACAATGTAGGTACTCTCTTCCTTTTTCTTATTGCCATCGGAAACTATTTAGATAATGAAAAATCATATAAGAATTCAAAGGAAGCAAAAAGAGCATATACATGCAGGCACGCAATGCACACATACAAACATGCATGCTGGCGCATATACATACACAAACATGCACATACATGCGCTCGGGTGCAAACACACATGCACGCACACGACCACACACAGTCAACTAAAAGTCCAGATATAATAAGTACTAATAATTTCCAAGTATAGGCGTCAAGTATGTGTACGCTGATACGTTCACCAAAAGATTATAGCATGATGGGCAGCTAGAGTATCATAGTTTTGGATTATGTATAATAAATTCAGATTCTATGTTTATCAAGAAATTTGCAAGCTTTGGTTGAGAAATATGAAAATGAATTTGCAAATTGTAGTTGAGATGCAAGTTATAGTTGATAAATTTGCAAGTTGCAATTCTATGTTTATCAAATATTCAGATTTTATGGATAGATGTTCCTGCTTGACAGATTTTGGAAATTTAAAAAATAAAAATTAAAAAAAAATCTGATTTGCATTGTATTTTTTTTTGGATTTTGAGAGGATATTCTTTTCATTTCATGTTTAGCAAGAAATTGATGTTTAAAAGAATACACAAGTCCGTAATCTATTAACATGTGATATTTTGATTCTAAGGTAAATCAGAATGAAAATATACAAGGATACTACCAATCAAAGTTTATAAATCAAAGAATTCATCTAACTATGGCCAACTCGAAGGCCTAGTTGGGATTCTCCTTGCCATGAGACAATTAAGTGCTGGAGGTCCTTTAAGTTCTAAGTAATTATTTTTTTGATGTAAAGTTCTAGTAATTAGTAGTTTCAAACAATTAAGTGTTATTAGGTATGCATACTATGATATTTTATCATTTTAGCATACATATATGTGAGTTCTTGAGTTTATGCATATTTCGCATGTTGTGCATGTTTTGTGCACCATTAAGGGCTTGTGTATGTTTTTCCAAACATTAGGACTTTTGTTTGATTCCTAAAAATATTTCTTAACAGCATTACAAACTTAATTTATAAGTAGACTACATATTATCTCTCGGCCTACATAGTATCAGTGACGGATCTCCGACAGGTTACTTCTCTGTCAATTGTGGCTGGTTCTAGTGTCAAGTTATCTCATTTGGTATGTGCATGAATTTGGCAAGAAAGGAATTGAAGAAAATTTTTGAATCTGAAAATTTCCATAAAATGAAGCTTAAAAGACAAATAGAGTCCAGTGAGGACTATTTCTCTGGAATACATTTTACAAAAGCAAGATATTGAAGAGGATATTGCTATCAAATTGGAATATCACACTGTATGTCTACATATACAGATTAAAGAGCCTGACTTGTCCTGGGTGTTGAATTTTACCAAGGATGAATTCCCAAATTCTTATGGAGTACTCGCATTGGACGAGGAGATGCTCCACCATCTCATTGGAGTCTAGACAAAGAGAGAAACAATCTTGACCCTGCCACTTTCTTTAGTCAGACTATCTTTGGTGAGAATGGCATTTCTGCAAGCCAACCTCATGAATACCCTCACCTTTAAAGTGCACATGCTTTCCAAATTGGTCTATACGCCACACTTCAAATTTTGGAGGAGCTGATTAGCCAATAGAGGGAGCTGTTCTTGAAGGTGGTGCTCTTATCCCACTAGCTCACTCTTGTGAATCCCATTATCTTGATGATGATTAAACTAATCAATTGATTACTAATCTTGTTGTTTAGCAGGCATGTCTTACTAGATATGTTAAGACTCAAGAGTTAGAGGATGGATGGAATGATCTCAAAATGCAAAATCAATATGGAGATTGTTGGATTTAAGACTCCAATATCTTATTCAAATTACATCAAATTTCAAATCAATTACATCAAGAGTTAAGATCAAAAGAAGTGCTATAAAAAAGTAACTTTCATATTTTTCTAATAAAGTGATTTGATAAAGTATTTTAGTTTGGAACTTAAGACGTTTCTAGTTCGTATCTTCTATCTTTCCTTACAACGATCATATAGAATAGTCTCCTATTTATCTTCTATTTTTCCTGATTAATTCATATTTTTCTCAGAATTTCTATCTGATCCTTCCAAGTAGAGATCACTCTTCTTAAATGTAAACTCATCAAATTATTATAATTTTATTAAATAATAATAATAAAATAATCTTGAACTAATTAGAGCTATAAGAAAACTCATAAAATTGTTCAAAAAAAGGTAACTAATAAATTAGAAAATCAATCTATTTAGGAATTAATCTTGATATAATTAGAATTATAAGAAAACTCATAAATTAGAAAATTAATTTATTTAGAATATTTTAAATTTATCATTTATATTTTAGAAAAATCATCAAATTAGGTTTCTAAAAAAAAACTCATCAAATTAAATATTTGAAAATTCAATTAGAATCTAACTAAAAATAATAAAAATAGTCTCAACCTACCTTTAGTCATAAAATAAAAAATTATCAAATTAGATCTTTTCCTACGTAAAAGTACATAAGGAAACCATTACACTAGATTCTCAATCTATTTAGAACTAAAATAAACTTAATCAAATTATAATCGCAGATTGGAAAAAGTTGAACAAACTATAATCTCAGTTTAATCAGAATCTATTAGGGTCTAAATTTAATAAAGAGGTTAGGATCATAAACTTTATTGTACTTATGTAAAAGTCAAGTTCTTTTGGAATTAATGTCACAATTAATTTAGTTTTTTTTTTAATTTTTTTTTTGGGCTAGACAACCAACCACACACCTTTCGGGGGCTGGAAATAATAATGTCACGCGGGCGGTGGGATTTGAACTCGGGACCTCGGGGTCGAGCGGCGCTCTAACAAGCCTGGGGCAACATAGCTCCCGCCAGCAGGGGACACTTAATTTAGTTATTTATAAGGATATTTGTAACTTTCTCTGTTATTTTTTTCTCTCTAAATTATATGCAATATATCTCTAACTTGTCCTTTCTAATACAAAATTATCTCTGTTAATACTTTTCATAGACTTTTAGCTTTCTATCCTAAATTTCGGATAGTTTAAATATAAAGAATATGATTTAATTCCATTAATTGTTCTTATTATTCTATTTGTTTTCTCTTAATTATTCTTTTTCTGGCTCTATTGTACGCACGCGGAGAGGGTACGGGCCCGAGGGTAAGATTTCCTTGAATCAAATTGAAAAATTACAACGGACTAGTATTCCGGTTACAAGGGAGGGAGGATGTTGAGTCTTGAATCCTCCATTTATTTAAGACTGGGTTCTTCAAGTGGCGATGGAGAGTGAATCTTGTTCTCCGTTGACCGGGTGACCGTCTAGACCTTCGGGGATCTTCTCTTCGGCTGGTAGAAGGAGTAGCACAGCTCCGTCTATCAAAACTCTCAAAGAGAAGGTAGGCAAAGAGCAACTTGTACGCAGCAAGCTTGCTGAAGAGTTGAGCTCTCTCTTGCTTCTCTCTCTGTCTGCCTGTGTGTAGTCTGTTGTCTCTCCTCTGGTTTCTTCTGTCGTCTCCCCTCTGTGTGTGTGTCCCCTCATAGCGGCGGGGCTATTTATAGAGGTTTCAGGGGTGAACGTGCCCCCTAAAAATGCTCCATAATGAGGGGCTAACTTTCCCGCTATGTGGGCGGTGACTGGCCCCATAACCAGGGCGGTTATAACCGAGACGTGGGCCTTGGACCCTCGCGCCTTGAGGTTGAGACGTGGGTGTCGAGCCCACGCGCCTTGATGTTGAGACGCGGGTGTCGAGCCCACGCGCCTTGATGTTGAGACGCGGGTATCGAGCCCACACGCCCTGAGGTTGAGACGCGGGTGTCGAGTCCACGCGCCCTGAGGTTGAGACGCGGGTGTCGAGTCCACGCGCCTTGATGTTGAGACGCGGGTGTCGAGCCCACGCGCCTTGATGTTGAGACGCGGGTGTCGAGCCTACGCGCCTTGATGTTGAGACGCGGGTGTCGAGCCCACGCGCCTTGATGTTGAGACGCGGGTGGCCATCATTAGTCCTGCGTCTAGAACCTGAAACTCTGCCCTTTTTAATGGCTTGTCTTTTTAATGATTTTTAGACAGCCTACAGAACCCCCTCCAAGGTTTTCGATATTCCGCGGTTAACTGGGACGGATTTCGAAATACATTGGACTCTAGCTGAGCTTACCCTTATGACTGGACTGTTAATGCTCCGGGTTTGATCTTATCTGGAGTATGGTCTTCGTGAGTGTACTGTAGAACTCTTTGAAGCCAACAGAGTTGATTGAGTTGAGTGTTTTAGATACACAGTCTAAACCTCCCCGATTGCTTTAAGTCTGTCGTGGGTGCACTTTTAAGCCAGGAGTGGACAGTCGTTTGCTTGTGCCAGTGTACTGTTGAACTGATTTGCAGAAGAAAGGACTGAACGCCAGTTCTTTTTGAAGAGCAGAGATAGTACTGTTTTAAAGATGCGACTTTCATGGGGTGCGTCTTATGGAAATGGAAACGCGACTGATATTCCATTGGGCAGACGTGATGCTAGGCCGGATTGGAAGGACGCGAACTTCGGAGAGATGCGACTTTCTGGACGCGACTATGGCTGTGCTGACGGGGCACGTCCATCGAAGAGGCGCGCCTGTTGGGTGCGAATTCGTGCCATGTCATGAGTGCACCGCTACTTGTTCTGGGGAACCGATGGGACATCTCTTTTCGGCGCGCGGACTTCCCGGTATATTAAATGAGTTATCCACGCGTCAAGCGATGACTCAATGCCGAACCAATCGAGCCACGCGCCGCGTATCTTTGCGAATCTTCGTGCCTATAAATGGCAACAGTCAAAGAGATATCTCTTTCGTCTCGAGCGCATCTGTTAGGGTTTTTTGAAGAAGGAGTCTTCTCTGTCTCTTTTCATTTCTTCATCGTCCATCATCGGATTCTTGATTAACGATGGCACCCAAGGCCAAGCCAACCGCATCATCTTCAAAAGCGGCCGTCGTCGAGGCCCAGAGGGGCGGTTCCTCCGCGCAGGAAGCCCCAATCTCAGGTATAATGCCATTAGGCTTAAACTTCGCCATTAATGGAAGTTCATGGACTCCTAAAAAATCCCTCTTTTAAAGGAGAACCGTCAACACAGAATAAAAACCATGTTTGATTCTCAGACGCGGTCTTTGAGTTGATAAACAAGGCACGGGTTTGATGACCCCACCGCTTTCATCCACTTGGGGATGCGCTTGTTTATGGATATAGAGCGCCAGTAAGCCCTGCACTTCAGATTCTTCACTTAGAATATTTCTAATTGTGAAGGGTTCGGACGCGGACTTGATCCTTGCGTTCTGTGATATCAGGTGCTGGTCTTTTATGAATCTCGCACCTGAGTCCAAGTACTTAGAAATTTTTCATAAGTCTTGGATTTCAAAACGCAGGCTTCCTGTTGGTCTCACGGTCGCGGATTTTCAAGTCTGGACGCGGATTTTGACAATTTCTGCGTCCAGAATCTCTTCTGCGCGGATTTTCAGGCCTGGACGCGGATTTTGACAATTTCTGCGTCCAATATCTTTTCTGCGTCTGGACTATAGACACTTAACTTTTTCAACAGATTTCTGATTAAGTGTCATCTTCTTCTGCAGTGCAACACACTTCTGCCCCACTTTTCAAGAGGCGCCACTTCGGGCACGTAGGTGGTGCTGACCGTGATTTGACCTTTGTGCTGCAAAGGACTGTACCTGTGACTGCTGATGGGTCGCAGGAGCGCAGGAGGAGGCTCTCCAATGTTGACATGGCAACTTTTCGGGAGCTTATGACTGACGCAGCATTCACAACGGATGCTCGCGTTCCGCTGGAGAAGCCTGCCTTCTTCTTTGGAGACCGTGTTAGCGAGGGCGGCTATTCCTTGTATGACGGAGATTATAAATGGCTCCGTCAGATAGGGGGTAGAAGATTTTTTCTCCCAAACAGGGAGAGGATGTACCCGCTATCTTATCTTCAACACATGTCCGTCCCTCGGAAAATGAAATGGGAACTCTCCCGATATGTCCCTGAGGTTACTCTTGGCGACCTAGGCTCCAAAAAGGTATATCGCCATGATAGTCATGATAGGGAGGTTCTCGGCCTGTTTCCAGGGCTGCTCAGGACTGATCACCCAGTTGGAGAGACACCAAAACTTGGCACCACTTTCCTCAACGCGTTCATGAAAGTGGGGGGGGATTTTCCGGTCGAGTTCCGTTCGCCCGGGTGGATCCACTCCACTGAGAGGTATTGGTGGGGCAGGATGGTGAGCTTCGTCCTTGCCAACCTTAGAGGCTTGTTGGAGCAAGCGGAATTGTACCAAGCAGTCAGGGCCGTACAGTATGGTATCCCACCGAGCTCTCAAAACTTCTTTGGGATCCTGGAGCGTTACAATCCTCTGACGGGGACATTCTTCACTCCGATCGGGGAGATGGGTCTCGCCCTGCACGAGTTGTACGAGGTCTCGGGGCTAGCAATGGGGGATTCTCCCTATGAAGAATACGTCCCAACCACTGAGGAGCTTCACCTTATGAAGAAAGGGTCTCCTCGAGTGTATGAGACTTACTGGGAGGTGTTATGTCACTTCCACATCTGCGGCCAGATAACCTCATGGAGGGCGGGGGGAGTCAAGCAGCTGTCTTGGGCAAGCTACTTGTTCAATGGCATCAATCAGAAAGACCGTCCGGTGACCCACTGGCTCCCAGCTCCGACGAGGAGATTGCCGACAGGATCAGGGCTTCTGTAGACTCCTACACCACGGAGTCGAACGAGGATGTTTTCGAACCTGACACGGTTTTTGAAAGCTTCCATCATCAAGCCCGGATCCCTATCTCCGACCACGCATTGTTGGCGGGCTTCTTAATGCTGTGGTTGAAGCGCTGTGTGGTGCCAACGCTGCCACATGAAGTCATTGTTGCCGACGTAGTGTACCCGGCGGTGCTCCTGGCTTATGGTAGGCCCATAGCCCTTCTCCCAGCCATGGCAGCGAGTATTCAAAGCGGGTTCGGACGTTAACCCAAAATCTGTGTGAGGCAGGGAAGGCCGTCGACTCCCATGGCAAGGTGATTGTTGACTCGGAGGGGAGGCCGACGATAAAGCGCCCCAACCCTCGGGTTGAGCTTCCCTACACGTACCTAATGGCTTGGTACGTTATGCACTGTCCCTCTCTGATGACGCCGGTGTCTTGGTGTGAGGGTTTTATTCCTTTCGTGCAGCGGTTGGAGGGTTCAACCTGGTGTAATACTTACGTGTATTACGTTCGAAAGTGCGTCATGTCGGCTTCGAACTACCAGCTTAATCGCTGCTTCCCCGCGATTCCTGGTGCATCTTTCGGGGAACAATTTACTGACTCCGCAGGCCAGGATGACTTCACGAGGCTGTCAACGGGGGTTTTCTGGTGGTTGGTCAACATTCGGCCCAGGTATGTGCTTTTCCGGCAAGGGAATTCATGCACGATCGAGCCGTATATGCCGAATCGCTTTGCCCGACAGTTCGGCTATGATCAACTATATGTCGGCAACCCCAATGCTCGACTCGCCTTCAGTGGGAATTTGTTCGAAGGTGCCGGGCTTGGTATTATAGCGTGGCCGGAGGGACGGAAGCAACTTTTCGGCTGCCTATCAAAGGGCCGAAGGGCCGTACCAGCTTCAGCTTCTGTACTTGGTACTTCCAGGCCAACCAAACAGATTTCGCTCCGGAGTATTCAGGCATTGAGAGTATCAATGCAGGTTACGAAGCAAGGTCGGGGTCCACTAAACGCTCGCGAGGCGTCGAGCAGTATCTGAAGGCTCTGAAGGAGGTCAGAAGGGGGTCGAGGGAGGAACCGCGAGCAGCAAAGGCTCGACAGGCGGTGGGTAAGCGTCCTCAAAGCTCTACCTCCACTGCTGAGCCTGCCCCAAAGAAGGTCCGGAGAGACTTGACGGCTGTAGTTTCTCCATCCGAGGACATCCCTTCTGGTGTTGAGGAACCAAGGGAAGAAGAGGCGGATGAGGATGATGCCCCCTTAGTCTCTGCTCGCAGGTTGCGCAGCAGGGGCCCCAGGATTGTGGAGGAAGCGGAGCCTGCTGGCAAACCCACCGCCGCTGACGAGGCCGAGCAGTTCGAAGTCGACATAATGAGCGGAGGCGACGTTGAGAGGCCAGGGGTCTCAGCTCAGCCCTGGGCTTCCTCAGCTCACGAGAGGAGGGATGAGGCACAGCAGCCGGAGGTCGACATAATGGGTGATGTTGAGATTCCAGGAGTCTCAACTCAGCCTGGGTCTTCCTCAGCTCACAAGAGGAGAGATGAGGCACAGCAGCTGGAGGTCGACATAATGGGTGATGTTGAGATCCCAGGAGTCTCAACTCAGCCTGGGTCTTCCTCAGCTCACAAGAGGAGAGATAGGCACAGCAGCCTGGGTCTCCCAGTGTATTCATCTCTAGTGCTCGGACAGTTGACCCCAGCCCTACCACTGGGGTGTTTGGAGGCAAGGCTCCGGTTGTCGAGGTCCCTCGCGTTGAGCTGTCGTCTTCATCATCCGAAGAGGAAATCGATTTTGAGGATGAGGTTGACTTTGGCGATGAACCCGCTCCTCCTGATCCGAGCAAATTCTCACACATCTCGGAGGAGGAAATATATGGGTGTGAGCCGTTGACGACATCACCACTAGCGGCAGTTATTCCTGCTGAGGCTGCTGAAGGTACATTACTCGCCAAACTCATCCTTCTAAGAAGGGTTTTTGACATTTTCTTTTTTTTTACTTGACCTCGTGTTGCAGGGCTAGTCATGGCTAGCGAGGCCGCTGCTTCCTCCCAGATCGAGGAGATGATACAAGAACTGGCTCAGCAGGAGAGAGCTGAGTCTCCTCATACTGGGGTGCCTCAAGAGAGGGTAATCGTCGAAGTCGAGGAGACCTCCACCCTACAGGATTCACCCAATGACTCGCCACCTCTGGACCCCCAGCCAAGTAAGGAAATGTTGATATAAATGTTTTCCTTTTGCTGTCATGGCTAACATTCTCGTAATTTGCAGAGGGCATTGAGGAAGTTCAGGCAAGTGCAGAGAGCATTGAAGAAGCTCAGGTAGGAGGAGATTTGGCGGTCGGTGCCTGCCCGGGAGACCACACAGCTCAAGCCTCGGCCGAGGATTCTGAGGAGGTCGAGCTCACTACCCTGTCATCGGCTGTGGAGGTTTCTACGGAGGTAGCACCCCCAGAAGCGCCAGTGGTTACTCTTGCTCCTGCCATACCCGTGGTCAGTCTGAATCCTGTACCGGAAGAATCGGCTTACATCCCTCACCCCGTGATAGAAAGGGGATCGGGGAGCACTTCGGGTGATGACACCATGGAGTTCCTGACACGCCAGACGGTGCAGCAGTTTTTTACCTCAATGCGATCATGCATCGATTTCATCCTGTCTGGGGGTAGCTCTTTTGAATTCGCCCAGACGTATCTCGGAAACCTGGTCGAAAACATCAAGTTGGCCGGAGGCCCTTCACTAGCCCAGGCGTGTTTGCTGCTGGTGGAGCAGCTGGGACAAAACCTGAGAGAGCTTCGATCCCTGGAGAATGCCGGCTCATTCCACGAGGCCCAGGAAACTCTGAATAGGCTCCTTGCTGCTCAAGAGCAAGAGCGAAGAGAGATGGAGGAGCAGATAACCGATAACACCCGTCTTCTCGAAGGTTTCCAGGCTGATCATCAGAGGCTAGCGATCGAGTCCAAGGAATCTGAGATGATCATACAGGTTGCAAAGCAGGCTATCCTTGATTCTCGGGCCGCCATAGCCAGAGCTGAGGCAGTGATTGCTACTAACGAACAGAAGCTTGCTACCTCTGAAAAGAGGTTAGCGGAGTTAGAGGCTGCCAAGGCGCAAGTTGAAGCAAACCTCTCTGTTCGTTCGTCCAAGCTGGAATCCCTCCGAGTACGAGCGCAGGGATTTTTACCTGAGGAGGATCTGCGGGCCCAAGCTCTCATGGAAGCTGAGAAGGCGCGTCAACATGAGATGCATCGCCTCAGAGAACAAATCCGTTCTTTGGTGAACCAGGATTTTTAGCTTTCTCCTTCTCTTTTTTTTTTGTAAAGAAAGAGACACTCTATTTACCAAGAGTGTTTGTATCTACTTTTATCATTTTTTTAATAATAAAAGTAGTTGAAATTTTTGTTCCACCTTTATTGCCCCGCTGTAGATGAATCCAACCTCTCAATTGCAGTCTTTGGTTGTGCTCTCTGACTAACTGTGAATAACAAACTTAGGTAGAACTAAGTTCTTTTGATGGGACGCGGCGCCGTTCCAAAGAGAGACGCGGTTCTGAGGAACGCGACTTTGACCTGCCAGTGAAGACGCGGTTCAAGTAGACGCGGAGGACGCGGCTTTGAGTGTGGTTCATTGGCCGCAATCCTTAACTCTATCCAGACGCAGAGTTCAGGATAATGAGGTCTTACGCCCCTTAACATTAACGCAGTCAGGGACGCGGCGCTGGGCCTCAATGTAAGACCCATAATCATGGATGTAGACGCAGCTCCAAGATGCTTGTAAAGGTGATGGGCTTTTTCTGCTGAAGTCATAAGCCTTAGGACGCAGCTTTATGTGCTTTCCCACTGGGGCCCCCAAAATGAGCCCTTTTGTTGAGAGACGCGGATCGACTTTGAATCATCCAAGAGACGCGAAGGATCTTCTAACTTGGAATGAAGGAGGACGCCGATTTTTTTGAGAAAAGAGGGGACGCGGGTCTTTGGACGCAGCTCTCACACCTGCGTTTTGGCACGATTTCCCAGGCGTTATAAACAGCCTGTCATGAACGTCAAGTCTCCGTTGACGATTGCGAACCCGCATCATCCGTTGTTTCCCGAAGCGGTTTGTCCATGCGTCAGTTCTTCATTGGGCTTAGGCGTTAATGCCTTTTAATGCCAATACGGCGCTGGCGGTTGGAAACCAGCGTCTTCGACGCTTCCCGAAGCGACGCTCCACGCGTCAGCCTCCCATTGGGCTTTGACAGTCGTGCGGTCATTAAGGCCGACGGTTCCAATTGATGAACCATTAACTACGGTTATTATGGGCTGCCTATAAATAGGGGCTCCTCCTCTCCCTTTAACAGTCCATACTTAGACTATGTTCTTTTTGAGAGCGAGTGCTCTGAGAGTTTCTGTCTTCTCCCTCCAAGGACCCTATCAGGGATTTGCCTCCATGGACGAAGATGACTCAGAGCTTCCATGCTTCTGTTTGGTCTCTTCAGTAGATTACCACTGTCAAGTGATTTCAATGATAGGAAGCGTCTCCCTGAGCACCTTTTACGTCCGCGCCTTAATGCAGGGAGTTCAACTCTTAACAGAGGCCTCTGCGGGTATGCCAAGCCCACTTACCATGACATTTTAGATCCAACCAAGTTTGAATTTTAGTATATCTCTTAGAGAGATACCATCTGGACTTTCTTGTGAAGTCGTGGTTGGTGCATTCCTCTTTTGGAATTTGCGCCATCGACTTAAACTTTTTTGAACGCAAGTATTGAAGTCGTTGGTACCTGGCCGCGGGCTTTGTACACAGAGCTCGCGTCTTGAGGCCACTGACTTGGAAGAACTTCAATTCGGGTCGAAGGTTTCAGGCCGAACTTTTGCAACTCCTGTTCCTCCAACAGAGAGATGGCAATTTTTTGGCGTCTGATTCTCTGCGCGCCTTGTATCTTAGACGCGGATGTGGAGTTAGGTCGCGTTTGAATTCTGTGTGCATCACAGTCTTGCTTGCGTCTGTTTCTGTTGTCGCAGGAATCCGGCCCAGCGTGCGGGTCATTCCCGCGTCTGCAGTCTTCAGCAATAACCGCGTTTGTGACTTAGTTTTCTTCTGTCGAAGTATACTAAGCTCTGAATTGTCTAATTCCCTTGTTTGCTTCTTGCAGGTAGGCTTGATCATCCTTTTTCACGTTCGCTAGGCCCTTGGGAGAATATATCGGCCAGCGAACTTGTTCGATGTTCATCCACAAGGGAAGAAATCATAGTCTCCGTCGTTCACAAGGGAAGAAATCACGATCCCTGACGGGGACTTAACCCTCGTCAAGATCTCATTGGACACGATGCACCAGTCATGCTTGCTGGCTGGTCACGGTCACAGTGGGTATGGCGGCGGGGGTTGCAGTGGATACAGTGGTGGGTAGCATCCCCTGTGAGGTCTCCAGACCTCCTCTCTCACCCCAGAAGTGGCATCGAGGTGACTCTATGTTCACTGGATGAGCTTCTGGTGGAAGAGATGTTCATCAGGAAGGATCATAACCCGCCACTTCGGATGGTCAGGTGGAATCGGAGGATTCTGCTGCCATCAGACCTCAAGAAGCGTCATTGTTCTCGGCCAACCAGAGGCTTCTTCGATGTTTACATCATGCATTGAAGTGCAATCAGTTCCCGATCGTTGCCACAGTATCCGATCCTGCTTTGGCGCCCTTCCAAGCATCCTGTACTCGGAATAACATGCAGCTGAGGAGCGAGTGCAACCTCTGAGAGAGAGAGAGAGACTTCTTTGTACTCCTTAACTGTAACACTCAATCTTATTGTATAAGAGAGCGTTTTTGTATCACCTTCATGTGCCTGGATATAAATAAAAGTGACACTTTTCTTTTTCTCCTTCTATTGTCTTGAACTTTTTTTTTTAGTCAGACGCATAGAAGCAAAGGACTTTGACTTGTCAAAACTATGACGATAATTTCAAACAGTCAAACTTTTTAGAGAGAAATCCTATTTTTGGAACTCCCAAATGCTGTCAGAGGTGTAATATTAACTTGACAAGAAATTTTGTGGACCTGTCAATCTATAAAAGAATGACAAGTGAAACTCGTACCCCCAGGGAAAATGGGCCTTTATCAAGGTTTAGGATTCACTTGATTAAGCTCAGCTGGGGATTTGAAGGAAAACACTGTTAATGGTGTAGTATTAACCTAACAATGTGTTTAGGTAGACTTGTTATTCTGTTGAAGAGAATAGCAAGTGAATCTAGATCCGCGGGGAATCTAAGAAGGTTTTTATCGTTAGAGGTGTGATATTAACTTAACGGGTTGAATGTAGTCCTGTCAGAAGTATGATGTTAACCTGACAAGGATGTGAGTCAGAGGTGTGATATTAACCTGACTCAGAAATACTTCGGTTTCATTTGGGAAAACAGAAGTGTCACTGACATAGGTGTGATGTTTAACTTGACAGTGAGGGTAATGCTAGAGGTGTAATGTTGAACTTGGCATTGGTCATCTCGACTCCGATACGGAAGTTCGAGGAAAATTCATTGTTATAGGTGTATTGTTGAACTTAACAATGAATTGGATGCTAGAGGTGTGATGTTGAACTTAGCATCATCCATTTCGGCTTCGACATGGAAGTCTGGAGGAAAGTGACTGTCAGAGGTGTGGTATTAAACTTGGCAGAAACTTGATATACTGTTTAGAAGTGTAATGTTAACTTAACAGTAACTTGTCAGAGGTATGATGTTAACTTGACAGAAATTGATTTGCAATATGAGCAATTTGAGGACCTGTCATCCCATTGATGAGAATGAACAAGTGGAGTTTGAAGTGCCAGAGGTATAGTGTTAACTTGGCAACAACTGTATTTTGTAGACCTACCATTCTGTGGATGAGAATTGGTAAGGGATTTTGGAGGGGAGAGTGGAGTTGTCCACTTAGGATTTTTAGCAAACCCTCAGCTATCAACGGATTTGAGGTGCCTTTACCAACTACCGTTTGAGTTGGGCTAGCCATGCTATTCCCCTCAGCATGATGAGTTGTCGAAGACTTATGTTGGGCTTAGAAGCCAACATTTTCCTCTATCCTTAGCCGTCGGAGGCGTTGGATATTAATGAAGAAACTCTTCTTGTTTTGATCAGAGGTGTACTTTTAACTTGATCGATGGAAGCACACTATCTAAGGATAGTATTTCTTCAGAAATCTGCCATTGATCGGCATCATGAGTGTATCGCCATTTGAAGTTATGAGACGATATGACCCATTTGAGTAGACTGACTCTACTACAAATGGTCCTTCCCATTTGGGTTGGAATTTTCCTTTTGTCTTGTGCGTCATTACCATGGGTCTTCTGACGGCTAAGACAAGATCGCCTTTCTTGAAAGTTCGCATTTTAACTTTCTTGTTGAAGGCTCTGGTAATTCGAGCCTGGTAGAGCTCGATTTGCTGTTGGGCCTGCAGACGCTTATCGTCTAAGGCTTCCAATTCTTGGAGTCGCTGTCGATGCTTCTCCTCTGTTGTCATCTCCGCTGTCAAGGCGACGCGTAGAGATGGAATTTAGATTTCCAGTGGAAGCACGACTTCACACCCGTATACCAAGGAAAACGGCGTGGCTTTAGTCGGGTTCGCACAGTTGTGTGATAGGCCCATAAGCATTCACCTAATTTGTCGTCCCAATCACGTTGCTTTTCGAGACGAATTTCTTGAGAAGCTTGCCAATGGTCTTGTTGAAAGCTTCTGCGAGGCCATTAGCAGCAGGATAGTATGCCGTTGAGGACACACTCTGGATTCTGAACTTAGCGCAGAATCTCTGGAAAGCCTGGCTGATGAACTGGGGTCCATTGTCATGGACAATTCGCCGAGGTACACCAAAACGGTAAATGACGTGATGCTTTACGAACTTGATCACATCAGATGACTTCACCTCCTTCAAAGGAACGGCTTCCGCCCATTTGAGAAGTAATCGGTTATTGCCAAAATAAACTGATGTCCTTTTGATGATGGAGGGCTGATAGGGCCAACCACATCCATCCCCCATATTTCAAACGGCCAAGTAGAAGCCGTGGAGTGAAGGTAGCCTGGTGCTTGATGAATGAAATCGCCATGCACTTGGCAGGCGTGACATCTTTTAGCATAAGTGACGGCGTCGGCAATCATCTTGGGCCAATAGTAACCCAACCTTTGGAGTCGATGTGCCAATTTTGGGCCGGGTTGGTGGGCTCCACACATGCCGTCGTGGGCTTCTTTCAATATCTCTTGAGCCTCCTTTGGTGAGAGGCACCGGAGCAAGATCCCGTCATGCGATCGACGATACAATGTTCGTGTAATCGCATTGTAGTAAAATTTAGGGGCTTTCCTTCGAATGGCAGCCGCTTCCTTGGCGTCCTCAGGCAGGATGCCGTACAAGACATAGTCGATATAGGGGAATCGCCAGTCTTTAAGCTCTGGCTCGGTTGACAATTCCAACGCTTCTTTGCCTTGACACTCTCCCTTTGACTCCTGATTGTCTTTGAGGGCAGTTCTCGGGCAATACAGGTCGTGGCTGTAGACGAATACTTTCTCCATTGCTCCAGCTGGAAGAGCTAAGGAGGCCGCGAGGGATGCGAGTGCATCTGCGTGCGCATTTTGCCTGCGCGTTACATGGTCAATGTAGAAGTTTGTGAACCTTTCGGCCATGCGGATAGTCGCGTTGTAGTAGGGTACTAGGTCTTCATGTCTGACTTCGTACTCTCCGCGAACTTGGTTGACGATGAGTTTAGAGTCACCGTATGCCTCGAGATTTTTAACGCCAATCTCATCGGCGAACTGCATCCCAATCAAAAGAGCGTTGTACTCCGCTACATTGTTGGAGCAAGGCTCGGTAAGCGAGATGGCTCGGGAATCACATAGTTCTGTGGCGAGACGAGTACCACTCCTACCCCCGCTACTGTATGTCCCTTTGGGTTTGTTCTCGATGCACCGTCGAAGAAAAGTTGCCATACTTGACTTTCGAACGATGTCTGAGTTAGGCAGACTTCAGCAACTTCATCTGGGAGATTCTCATAGACTTTGGCTGCCCTCGGATCTGGGTGCTCAGCCAGGAAATCTGCCACCGCTTGACCCTTAATAGCCTTTTGTGGTAAAAAGTGCATCTCATATTGGGATAGCAATATGGCCCATTTTGCCAGTCGGCCGTTCAATGATGAAGGCTTAGTCATAAGTAACCTCAGGGGGTTGACTTTTGATATGACATTTATAGTTTG
Organism: Agave tequilana; assembly: GCA_038442645.1. NCBI lineage: Eukaryota > Viridiplantae > Streptophyta > Magnoliopsida > Asparagales > Asparagaceae > Agave > Agave tequilana. The sequence goes on from JAVJIF010023290.1 coordinate 26,315, forward strand.
GCCTACCAGATAGTGTCGCATTTTCTGAATGGCGAACACTAATGCCAAACATTCCTTCTCAATCGGGTTATACCGATGTTCGGCTCCGATCATTGTTCTACTCAGATAGTAGATCGCTTGCTCTCGTCCTTGATCATCATGCTGAGCTAGTAGAGCTCCCAAAGAATGATCCATTGCCCGGACATACACCAGGAAAGGCTTTCCGGATACCAGAGCTGCAAGGACTGGTGGTTGAGTGAGGTATTGCTTGATTTTCTCGAACACTTGTTGGCAAGCGTTGTCCCAAACGAACGAGACACCCTTCTTCATTAACTTAGCGAAGGGTTGGCATCTTCCAGAGAGGTTTGAGATGAACCTGCGGATGTACGCCAATCGTCCTTGTAATCCCCTGAGTTCCTTGAGATTTCTTGGGGGCTGCATCTCCTGGATAGCTTGAACCTTTTTCGGGTCCAAATGGATCCCGGTGGAGGTTACAATGAATCCTAAGAATTTACCACTGGCCACCCCTAGGAAGGACTTGGTGGGATTCATCTTCAATCGATGAGCCCGCATGATGTCGAAGACCACCTTCAGGTCAGCTATGTGATCATCCTTAGTGCGACTTTTTACCGCAATATCATCAACATAACATTCTACCGTTTTGCGTATTTGCTGCTGGAAAATGGCGTTCATGGCCCTCTGATAGGTTGCCCCCGCATTCTTCAGTCCGAAGGGCATGACGGTATAGCAATAAACCCCCAATGGTGTCCTGAAGGAGGTGTGCTTTTCGTCGTCAGGATACATTTTGATTTGATTGTACCCTGAGAATCCGTCCATGAAGGACATTCGTTCGAATCCGCAGGTATTGTCAATCATGACGTCTGTGATTGGCAATGGGAATTCGTCTTTGGGACAAACCTCGTTTAGATCACGGAAGTCGATGCAGATCCGGGTCTTTCCGTTTTTCTTAGCAATGGGGACGATGTTGGCTACGCAGTCGGGATGTTGTTCTTCCCTGATGAAGCCAGAATCTATGAGCTTTCTGACTTCTAATTGAATCGCCTCCATTATCTCTGGGCGGAATCGTCGCTGTTGTTGTTTAACAGGCTTTACGTCCGGATTGATGTTGAGGCGGTGCATAGCCACCTGAGGATCAAGTCCAAGCATGTCTTCGTAATTCCAAGCGAAGACATCTCTGTACTCTTGAACAAGAGATATTAGATCCTTTTTCTCCGACGGTGACAGGCCGTCGCTTATGAAGATGGGCTTAGGGTTGGCCTCATCTCCTAGATTAATCTGAACAATCTTGTCTTCTGTGGGTGGTTCGCGCTGTTCAAAGCGGGTGTCCCAAAGAGTGTTTAAATGTTTGATCCAAGGATCCGTATCGGACTGGATCATTTCTTCATCTCCGTCTTCCAGGTGGCTTGTTGAGGCCATGTTCACTGAAAGTTCCCTGAAGATGTTGCCAACACTGACATCTGACTCCCATGATGACGTGCCTGAAGAGTATTTATGGCCAAATGAGCCTCCAGAATCAGAGGCTGATGGAGTCGGAGTTGATACATAGCCCAACCCCCTGCGCGTCCGATGATAATAATCGGGGGTTTTTCCTTTCGGCACAAAGGATCGAAGTAGCGTTCTCCTTCCTTTGCCGAAGTTCAACCCGGGCCCGCTTGCTAAATCATACCCCATGCGTTTCATCATTCTGAGTGCTTTTGGTTCATAATGACTGAACTGAGGGGATTCCTCCTCGCTTTCTGATTCTTCATGATTCATTGGTTCGGATTCATTCGTCCGAAAAGAATTGGTCTTTGGCCCTTCCTTCTTGCTGGAACCATGAATATTGATTGTTGCGCATCGCCGACATTTCGACATGTTTCAAAGGACGATTTCACTGGTACATGCAACGATGTCAAAGCATCCATTGCCGACCAGAGATCGTCATCCACGTCGGTACTAGTGTCTGACGGCACTGAATCAGAAGCAAACACAGAAAAAATACGCTAAATCTAATTCTTCATTAATGTACCAACCGCCTACATCATCGGCGGAGGTATTATCAACATCGGGCTTATTAATACCCGTTACAGGTGGATCTAGCTCCCACACACATTCATCTTCTTCCAGCTCGGTGTCGGCTTCATTGCCAGAGTCTGGTTCCTCTGATTGCGGGACTTCATCTATTTTCACAGATTCCTGATATAGGAGGGAATCTGTGAAATAATTCTCCACTTCCTTGAACGGATGCCTTTCGGCAATCAACGTTCGCACCTTTCCACTCCCGTCAATGTATTTCATGACTTGGTGGAGAGTAGAAGGAACGATAGAATTGCGATGAATCCATGGTCGTCCCAGCAGCAAGTTGTAGGAGGTGTCAGCGTCTATGACGTAGCATGTCACCTCTGACCTTAGGTCACCAATCTGGCATTTGAGCTTGACCTTCCCCATTGGACGGGTACTATTGGCATTGAACCCGTAAATGGTCGTTTGGGTAGGGCTCAAACGGTGAGTAGGAATCCCGAGATGTTGCATGACCCTTCGAGGCATGATGCTCAACGCAGACCCGGGATCTACCTGGATGCGGTTCACCTCAGATGATCCATTATACCCTGCGAAGTAAAGGGGTCGATCATGTTTCCCTTTGACTTGCATATCATCTGCCGTGAAAGTGATGCAGGGGATATTTTGGGAGGCGTGGAGGCAATCCTCTACATCTTCCTCCTTTGGTAGCTGGGTCATGAAGACTTCAGCATTAGCCAGAGCTTCTTATAGAGCTTCTCTGGTCGACTTTGATAGTCTAAGAAGCTCATAAAGCGTAATCCGCGCCGGGATGTTGGCTAACTGAGCCAGGACATCAAAGCGGTAAGGTGCTGTGGATCCTTCCGCTGCGTCCTTCGAAAGAACTCGAGAAAACTGAAGTTCTTTCTGTTTCTCCCCGGGTTGCTTCGCGGAGGGCTTGGCTGGCTCTGCAGCGAGTCTTGGAGGAGTTACCGCCATTTCGCCATACTGCTTCAAGTAGGGCTGTCCTGAGCGGGTTCCCGCCACCAGCCGAGTGGGTTCTGCGGCCAGAACTATTGTCTCCTCTTCCGAGTCGGTTAGCGAAGGAATATCGGTATCCGCTTCTCGAGAAGAGGCACACACCACATTACAGGATGACGCCTTTGCCTTGCCCTTGGACTTCTTATTAGTTACAGTAGTCCATTGCTGGCCATCTCTAAGGTCGGGGTGAACCCACATGACTTCTCCCTGAGGGGTGGGAACAGGTACCAAGCCTTTCTCTTGCTGCTGGTGAGGGTCTGTGTTGACCATTCTCAGCTCTCCTCTTGGGATAGGGACTACTCCAGAGGGTGTTGGGGTTGTCTCCCAAACTGGAGAACTGACGTCACATTAGCCGTCACCTTCTTCTGCTCTGGTCGGAGTTTCAATACCTCCGCGTCAATCAGGGCCTGAAGGATGTCTTTGAAGACATAACAGCTCTTAGTTGGGTGTCCCAACATCCTGTGATACATGCAGTAGGTGAGATTGTTAGTTTTACCGACTTCCTCGGGGCGCCTAGCTTCAGGAAGCTTCAGTCGATTGCTCTTGTTGAGTAATTTGAAGAGCGAGTCGACATGTTCATCCTTGAAGGAATACTGTTTGTTGGCCCGTGGTTGGCTTGAAGAGCCACCTCCCTTGACCAGTTGAGGTTTAGCAGGGGATTTGGTTTCTGCTGCCAAGTTATCCTTCCTTTTGGCTTGGAGGGATGTGTCTGGCGCACGCCTCGTTGACCTCTCAGGCCTGGGCTTACCTTCTTCCGCTCTGACGCGGGCGACAATCTCCTCAGCCTGTTCACCTTGTTGGACCAACTGCTTCCAGGTGCGGCTTTCAGCAACTCCTATTTAGCAAGGAGTGAGGTTTGGAGATTGTGGCGGCCACCAGGGTGACCTGGGTCATGCCGCTCGGACATCGGAGTGCCACATTCCGGAATCTTTTCACGAAAGATTTGACGGACTCTCCCTTTCGCTGTTTGGTAGCCAAAATGGTGGGCATCGTGACTTCTGAGTCGTCTTCGAAGAAGCGCGTTAGGAATAGCTTCTCCAAATCACCCCAGTTCTTGATGGAGCCCTCCGGGAGTTTCATAAACCATTCGAAGGCGAGCCCTTTCAGGGTGCCAATGAACAGACGTGCCAAGATGGCATCATTGTTTACTACATTCCCTGTTTGAGATTTAAAGTAGTAGAGGTATTGGTTGGGTGACCCCTTCCCATCGAATGCTTGGAGGGTTGGAGCCTTAAACTTGGGCGGGTATGGAACCAAGTCCCACTCGGCCGGATAAGGACGGACCACTCCCGCTTCCTGGAGGCCTTTACGGTTGGTGAGGGCCTCAAGACGTTGCTCCAACTGATTCATTCTTTTAGAATGAACCTTTCCCTGATTTTGGTCGTCCTTCCCTTGCGACGAGGATTTGGACGAGGTCGAGGTGGGCTTCTCTCCATCAGGGTGCACAGAAGACGAGCTTTCTCCCCCTTTTTTCTTGCCCTTAGACTTTCTAGGGGGAGATTTCCTCCTGTCTTCGAGCAATTGTGCGAGCATCTGTTTGAGAGAGTCGATAGATTCCCGCTGAGCAAGAATCATATCGAGTTGTTCCCTCTGGACCTGGGCTTGCTAATCCAGGCGCCGGGCTGTCTCCTCAGGAGTGCCCGTTATGTAGGTGAAAGCCTCTTTCTCCGTAGAAGAGTTTGAGGCCTGCGATTCTGCTACAGCAGAATGGGAGTCATTCATTTTAACGCCCTGAGCTAGGGCATTATAATCAATCGGGGGAATGGCCCCGGTCCGGGTACGAGTGTGTCGATACACTCCTTCCGGTTCAGAGTCAGACTCGTCAGAGCTGACCGCAGGCTGTTTTCCTCTGCTCCTGCTTGTCATATTCGCAGTGAGCTCTGGGTATTCAGCATCAGAGAACATCCTCCGCCTATGAGAGCGTCTTCTTTTGGCTGACGAGGGTATCAGGGTCAGCTGTCTAACTAAAGACTGCTGGTGCACACCTGAACCACAACGGCACTCGGAGAGCATAGAGATGAGCCGTTGGCAGCAACATGATGAAGTGACCTGATTGGCACTTCTTTTCTTCGTCAAGTAATCCCTCAAATCCACGGGAGGGGGATCGAAGAGATTAACCTCGCAACGTCGAAGACGGGAGGCATCCATATGCTGTACAGCCTGGACGCGGGTTTCAGGGACGCGACTTTCTCGCCGCGGCTGTAAGACGCGCGTCTGGCGTCTCAGTTGAGACGAGACGCGATTGTCGCGTTGCCGCTTAGTGCGTCGGGGCAGAAGAGTTTGAGAGAGAGTGGGTTGCTGGGCCTCACGCCTATGAGGGCGTGCCTCTTGCGCTTGACGAGGCGCAGAGGTTTCGCCTTGGCGTTTGATAAGTTGATCTTCAGAGGACCTAACTTGGGGAGTCTCGCGTTTGGGCCGCCAAACGCGGATTTCGCGCACTGGATATGGCGCAACTAAGACGCCAGTTTGTGCGTTGCGTACAGCCTCAGTCGGACAATCAGAAGTTCCAACTTGAAACTGACGCGCACGCCTCCTCTGACGACGCTCAGCATTTCGGTTGCGTCGTGGAGGTGGAGAGAGACCAACGACGACCCGATGCTGGACACCAGGGATTTTGACCACGCGGGTCTCCTGAGAGACGCTGACGCGTGAGTTCTGCGCGGCGCGGTTGGTCGCAACGGCAGTTGTGCCTGAGACCACGCGGGCCTCCTGAGAGGCGTTGGCGCGTGTATCCTGCCTGGCACACTTGGCAGCAGCGGCGCCCGAGAGAGCTTCAGATCGAGCTTCGGGGTCATTCCCCGTCGAGACCCTGCGGCAGACGCGGGTCCTTGGGCTCTTGGAGCCGGAAGAGAGAAACTCTTCGTACTTCGCCTGGTCGAACTCGACAACTAGCGATTCGACCATCTTCCCCTTATAGAGGACGTCACCTTGCGCCACGATTTGCTCGTCGGTAACAAATGAAGTCCCCAGCGGAGTCGCCATCTCTTGTACGCACGCGGAGAGGGTACGGGCCCGAGGGTAAGATTTCCTTGAATCAAATTGAAAAATTACAACGGACTAGTATTCCGGTTACAAGGGAGGGAGGATGTTGAGTCTTGAATCCTCCCTTTGTTTAAGGCTGGGTTCTTCAAGTGGCGATGGAGAGTGAATCTTGTTCTCCGTTGACCGGGTGACCGTCTAGACCTTCGGGGATCTTCTCTTCGGCTGGTAGAAGGAGTAGCACAGCTCCGTCTACCAAAACTCTCAAAGAGAAGGTAGGCAAAGAGCAACTTGTACGCAGCAAGCTTGCTGAAGAGTTGAGCTCTCTTGTGCTTCTCTCTCTGTCTGCCTGTGTGTAGTCTGTTGTCTCTCCTCTGGTTTCTTCTGTCGTCTCCCCTCTGTGTGTGTGTGTCCCCTCATAGCGGCGGGACTATTTATAGAGGTTTCAGGGGTGAACGTGCCCCCTAAAAATGCTCCATAATGAGGGGCTAACTTCCCCGCTATGTGGGCGGTGACTGGCCCCATAACCAGGGCGGTTATAACCGAGACGTGGGCCTTGGACCCTCGCGCCTTGAGGTTGAGACGCGGGTGTCGAGCCCACGCGCCCTGATGTTGAGACGCGGGTGTCGAGCCCACGCGCCTTGATGTTGAGACGCGGGTGGCCATCATTAGTCCTGCGTCTAGAACCTGAAACTCTGCCCTTTTTAATGGCTTGTCTTTTTAATGATTTTTAGACAACCTACATCTATGTCTGGTGATTTGATGAAAAAAACAATCTGGTAATTACTGCTGGATCACTGGACATGATGGACTGATAAGCAAAAAATTTCATGGTCAGTTGGACTTATGTGCAAATTTCTTCCATCTTTCTGCAATTTTCAAATGCCAGCATGGCTTTTATGCACATCTCCTTTATTAGTTCGAACAGAAGCTGAAGGCGCGTAGCAACAGTTATAACGGCCTTCCATTGATCAAAATCTGTTATTCTTTTTCTTTTTTTTTAAAATACTGGTTTTAAGAACTTGAATTCTTGATTATTAAGAAGAATTGATATTAAATTATATTGAAAACAGAATATACTAAATAAAACTTGTCATCAATTATCAACTGAAACAGAGAAAAAGCCCAAATTGAACATCATTACAAAGAACAACTGAAGATTGATTATTACGAATCAAGAACCCATTGCAAATAATACAGCACTACTCAGGTGTTTAAACCTGTCATCATCATCAACTGAAAACAGAGAAAATTAAAGCCCAATTTATTTCTCCGAACAGAATTAAGTTATAATCAAATTGAATTTTAAGAATCCAATGCAAGATTTTGTCAAGGAAAAAAAAGAACCCAACGCAGAAACAAATTAAGGAAATATGTAATATGCATCCAAATTAACAAGATTGGAAATAATTGTTCATGAACAAATTAAGGAAAGTCTGAAGGAAGCAGTGAGTGCAGACATGGGGCAGGCCGTCGAGGATGCTGGCACGTGCCGCACCAAGTCACTCCATACAATTACAGGCGTGTTGCGTTTCTCTCCAACAACACCGCTTCCTCCGCCACTCAAAATACTGTAAGGAATCGGGGCACCATCCAAAAAGACTAGTCTTCTAGGTGGAGTAGCCCAAATCCTTATAAATCCAAAACCATCCCCGTGTTTAGCCGATGTGAGACTATTTGTTCGACCCAAATCCCAACGTTCCTCCTCTTAAACAAAGAGTCTCTCTGTAAGCTCATCATCACACGTGAAAGACATATGCTCTATCAAGATTCTTTTCACTGCATTTCAGGACACATCTTACGTGAAGCACAACTTGCAGCTTATGACTCCTCTTCACCGCGTTTGCAGGCACGTCTTACTTGAAGCAGGACTCTGCTGTCAATCTCGAGAGCACAACTTAGCTTTACAGAAACTTTATTGCGTCTTTCTGCGCCCTGCGAATTGAGCAGGTTTTGTCCCCCCTCAGACAAAGAGTCTGGGCCTCCCTGCAAGACGATCTTCCTTACTCCTCATGCCGTGCAAGCTGATCTTCCTCACTCCTCATCCAAGAAGATCATATACTCAATCGAGGTCACTCCTCTTTACTGCGTTAGAAGATAACATGTCTTAAATAAAGCACCTGGAGCATCCTCGAGAGCTCAATCTTTATAGATCCAGCTTAACAGGGGCCCACTGTGTCTTCCGCTGCACTCTTGGGGGATCGAACATCATCTACACACACGATTAAGTTTGGGACATGGCTCTGATTGTTGATGATTTATCACCGATCAAACAACAAAGGAACTCCAAGTCGAAGACTCGGTAGTGAAAGCAGAAACGTAGAAGATCTACCACTAGCAAGCAATCACCATACAACCAAGAAACATAAGTTTTAACGTGGTTTGGAAATATGTCTACGTCACGGGAAGGAGAAGAGAAATATTTATTGAAAAAAATACAAGAGTTACAATGAGATCTCTCTCACAACTCTAAATAGTGAAATTTTAGAATTTCTCAAAAGGCCACCCATGAGGAGTTTATATAGATACTTGGGATGATCCTAGTCCAACACGAAATCTGCACCTCCTTAGAGAAATAGAAAATCCATATTTAACTAAAATAAGAGACAGATCCATATTAGAAAACTGTCAAAAACCTGAATTCTTCTCTAATGAATACCAAATACTAACAATCCCCACCTTGACTCATGTTTATTGAGTCTCTTTGTAGAAATTGGCATCTGCTTCATTCGCCTTCCTTTCTTCCTCCTTTTGTGACTTCACATGACTCCCTCCCAAGAGCCCGTTCATCACTTTACCTTTAGAGAATCTTGATGAAGTTCAGAAATATTCTGAGCTTCTTCACTGGGATGGTCTTCGTCATCATATCCGCTATATTCTTCTTCGTGCTGATCTTTATCAAATTGATCACTTAGCATCCATGACCCACTGATGTATTTTGTGAAATCTCACATCAATGTGTTTCGTTCGCTTGTGATACTTGTGATCTTTAGCGAGATGAATTGCACTCTGGCTGTCGCCATAAACCCGAACTGAATCCTGTGTGATGCTGAACGTCTCAACCAATCCTCTCAACCACAAAGCTTACTTTGACATCTCAACTACAGCCATGTACTCCGCTCTATCGTTGAAAGAGCAATTGTATCTTGCAACTCTGCCTTCCAATTAATGAAGCACTCAGCTACTGTGAACATATAGCCCATCGTAGATCTTCGTTGATCAAGATCTCCTGCATAATCTGCATCAACATACCCTTGTAGTAACCTAAGCTTCCCTATTTTCAATCTATAAAATACCAAGCCTAGTCTCATAGTCCCTCGCAGATATTGTAGCACCAACTTCACTACTTCTCAATGTTGCTTTTCTGAATTTGACTTGAACTGACTTACTGTATTAACTGCATAGAATAAGTCAGGCCTAATGCAGATAATAACATACATGAGTGATTCTACCGCACTAGTATATAGTACTCGAGACATCTCTTCCTCCTCCACCAGTGAATGTGGACACTGCTTGTAGAGTAATTTGAAGTGACCTGCCAAAAGAGTGGTGACTGGTCTTACTTCTATCATGTTGAATCTCTCCAATACTTTAAGAACATAGTTCTTCTGGATAAACAAAGTCTGCATGTGCTTCTGTCTCGAGTGATCTCCATTCCTAAGATCTTCTTGGCTTCTCCTAAATTCTTCATGTCAAATTTATTCTTGAGCTGAGCTTTAAACTTCTGAATATGTGTCTTGTTTCTCGCAACATTCAGCATATCATCCACATATAACAGTAAATATGTCAGATCATCACTCTACTTGAAATAGATACAACTATCATACTCACATCGGTTGTATTTGGCCTTGATCATGAAAGAGTTGAACTGTTCGTACGACTGCCTGGGAGACTGCTTAAGCCCATAGAGAGACTTTTTTAGAAGACACACCTTATTTTTTTTACATTCTTAAATATAACCTTCAGGTTATTTATGTATGTCTTCTCCTCCATCTCACCGTGCAGAAACACTGTTTTGACGTCCATCTGCTCCAACTTTAGATCAAACTGAACAACTATCGCCAATAATATCCGAATAGATGCATGCTTGACTACAGGAGAAAAAATCTCATTGTAGTCAATACCCTTCTTCTAAGCATATCCTTTGGCAACTAATCTTACATTGTACTGCTCATTATCCTTCTTGCGAAAGACCCATCTGCAACCTATTGTCTTAGAGTCTTTTGAAAGATCGACTAATGTTAATGTTTGGTTTCTATTCAAAGACTCCATCTCTTACTCCATGGCTATAATCCACTTACCGTGATCATTTGCCTTGGTTGCTTCTTTGTAACTATCAGGTTCTCTTGTTTTTATTACTAATGCATAAAGACACATGATCTTCATGCCAGCCATACCTTGTTGGTGGCATCATAACTCTGATTGACTCCCTCAACAGTCTAGGTTGCTGTAACACCCCGCTCCCAGAATACGTACTTAGTTGCGTATTCGGATTTTCGATCGTATTTTTTCGATTTACTTCCTATATTTGTTTTGTATTATGAATTATTTATATGATCGTTTTGTCTTGGATCCAGATTCACGGACTCGGAGTCAGCCCTAGTCTGAACCAAGGGCCCGATCCGAGAGTATTGCTCGATTTAGACATTCTGATATTAGATTTGACCGATTTTAGTTTTAAACATCATTTTCAAATATTTTAGATTTTCTATGATTTTCTGGATTTTCCTGAATTAAAATGAAAATCTTCAAAACTGGTGTCGACCAGTGCCGCTGACCGATTCCCGGATTTTTAATTTACAAACGGATTGGAATTTCAAGAAGAGTCTTTTTACATTATCTCTTAGAATCATATTCCTATCTAAATACCTTTTCTGGAGATTTTATGAATTTATGAAAATTCCACCGGATTCGGTATCGGCCAGTATCGCTGGTTGATTCCAGGATTTTTAGTTTACAATCGGAGTTGAATTTCTGAATTCCGCTTTCACTTTACTTTTTAAAATCATACTTTATTTTTTAATACATTTTCTGGGATTTTTCAGAATTTATCAAAATCCGGCCGACCCGGTGTGGATCGGTATCGGCGGTTGGCTTCTGAATTTTTAATTTGAAAACGGGATTTTATTTCTGAAAACCGATTTCATATTATTCCTCAGGATGACGTTTTCTACCTCCAGGTATTTTTGGGGATTTTTCTGGAACAGTCGATTTTTCGCGACCATATTATAATATTATTATTTTATTCAAATCTTATCTTTCCTTCTCTTTCTTTCTTTTCTTTTCTCCATCGACCCTGCAGCCCACTCCCCCACGTGGGAGACACCACTCCCCCTCTCTCATTAATTCCCTCTCCCATCACCAATCACTATCACTCTCTCTCTCCTTTTCTTTTTCTTTTTCTTTTCTTTTCTTTCTCTTTCCTTTCCCTCCATTTCTTTTCTCTTCTCTTCTTCTTCTTCTTCTTCATCTGGTGACCAACACCCCAACCAACCAACTCCGGCCACCTCGTCGCCGGCGAGGAGAACCCCACCTCCGGCCACCTCCATATCCTTTCTCTTTTTCTTTACTTTTCTTTTCTTTCCTTTTCCTTTCTTTTCCTTTTCTTTCCCTTTTCTTTTCCTCCCCAGATCCGGCTCAGCCCCACCATCACCGCCGACCTCCTCCTTCCTCCGGCGCCCCGGCGTGGGCTGACCGCCGCCGGCAGTGTGCCGGCGGCCTTGGGCGCGGCCAGGGGGCCTCAGGCCCCCTGCGCGCTGGTGTGGAGGGGCAGGACCCCCTCCTTCTTCTCCTTGGGGTGGCCGGCGCCACCCCAGTTCTGGCCGCCGCCGGCGGTGAGCCGGCAGCCGTGGGCGGCCAGGGGGCCCGCCTGGGCCCCCTGTGCGGGGCTGAGGGGGGCAACAGCCCCCCTCTCTCTTTTCTCTGCTGGAGGGGGCACAGCCCCCTCCCTTCTCTGTTGAGGGGCGCTGCCCCCTCTTTCTCTGCCGGTGGCCGGCGCCGCCACCTGGCCGGCGGCCAGGCCGAGCGCCTCCAGAGGGGGGCGCTGTGCGGGAGCCAAGGGGACAACAGCCCCCTTCTCTCATTCTCTCTCTCTCTCCTTGGATCTTACTCTCTCTCTCTCTCTCTTGGAATTCTCTCTCTCTCCTGGATCTCTCTCTCTCTCTATCTCTCTCCTTTTCTCTCTCTCTACACTCTCTCTGTATCTCTCCCTCTAGCCTTCCCTCTCTCTCTCCTGAATAATCTATCTCTCACCCTTTCTCTCTCTAAATCTCCTCTCTGTTATTGTTGACGCGGAACTCATCTCCGCGTCCAACATTTCCTTAACGCGATCCTCGCATCCTCGTTCTAACACGACGCGGAGCTTCTAACCGCGTCTGTGTTCTCCTCGCTCTAACGCGACGCGGACCCACGACCGCGTCTGCGTTCTCCTCGTGTCCTGATTTGAACGCGGGTCTCGAACCCCGCGTTTGTGGCTCCTACGCAACGCGACTCCCGCGTCTGTGATTCCCGCATCTGCTATTCCCGCGACGCGATTCCCGCGTCTGTGATTCCCGCGTCTGCTATTCCCGCGACGCGACTCCCGCGTCTGCGATCCCCCGTCTCACTCTCTAAACCCGCGTCTCCCTGTGTCTCTTTCTCTCTCTAGGTTCTCCCTCTTCCTCCCTCTAACTCTTTCTCTCTCCTCTTCACTTTCTCCCTCTAAATTATTATATTTTATTATAATTATGGCGCGTGCGCGAGTTCCCTGGATTCCAGACTTTTCGGCTTTCCGGTGATTTAGGCGAGTGTTCTCGCTCTCGCCTCCATTTGGGTTTCCCCGCTTCGTCGGGTCGACATGTGTTTTACTCCATGTTTTCATGTATTATGTATTGGGCTGAGTCCCTGTATTTGTGTATGGCCGAGTGCCAATGTCTGGACATGTATTGCTCTGTGACGAATGCCTGTATTATGGTAGTTAATTCTTATTCATGTGGTACTAACATTGCAGGTACTCTTGTGCCGACTCTGGGTTTCTGTCCACTCCTGGGATGGCTGTTAGCCGCCGTGAGTGCGCTTAAACCCCGAGCGGACCCGGACCCTTTAACCTTCGGTCACTCACTATCTCGAGAGAGAGGTGATTGGGGCCGACAGGTCTCTCAGCCTTCAACCTTCAGTCACTCACTATCTCGAAAGAGAGGTGATTGGGACCGTCAGGTTTCTCAGTTCAGCCTCCGGTCACTCACTATCTCGAAAGAGAGGTGATTGGGACCGTCAGGTTTCTCAGTTCAGCCTCCGATCACTCACTATCTCGAAAGGGAAGTGATTGGGACCGTCAGGTCTTCAGCTCCGCCTGGTTATCATGATCAGCGTTCAGCGTTTTACCACTAGATTTGTCTAAGCGAGATGCTGCCGGATTTTCTACTCGCACTTTTAGCCGAGTTGTCCCGGTAACCTTGCCAGACGCTCCAGGGTTAAATCCTGTTTGCTGTCTGTATTTTTAGCTTGCTCAGCTCCGCTTGGTTGTGCTCAGCTACTGCTTTACTACATGCCACTACTTCATACTTGTCATTTACATGATACTATTTAACACATGTATATCACCTGTCAACTGATTTGTTATCACCTAACATCAGACATGCTACCACTTGGCAAGACCTCTTGTTATGATATGACTTGCCACTGGACTAATATCAATCGCTTGACATGATTGGGCACCTGCCAAATATCATCCTCCTGTCATGCTATCACTTAACACCCGGCATGATATACTTGACTCTTACGATTATCACGATAACGGGATGATAACCTGACATCATATTTACATCTTGATATATTACAGTACAAACTATACTCCTGAGATACCTGTATCCCTGACATTCCTGACTTGTTCATGCTCATTCCCGGAATCTGATAATTACATAATAAATCATAAAAAGGACAACTTGCATTGGGTCGGGGAAACTTGCGGCTATCAATATGTGTTCGTGTTTACAGTGGTATTAGGCATGTTGTGCAACTAAAACTTCCGGTCTGACCTGAGGGCCTCCAGGCGACCGAGGGGAGTGCTGGCTCCCTCATTCCTGGTACCATCTTGATAAGGGCATTCCATAAGACCCTCATGTACGCCTTGCGGCTGGTTCCGAGCACCAGTAACGGAACGTCATGGACCGTGGTCCCGGGCAAGCACGGGACCCACTGTAAACATAGTTCGTTGATACCCCCGCTGGTTTCCAATAACAACCTTGCTTTACTCGGATGTGGGTATATGTGTGCTGGGATGCTAGTTCACATATCTAGACATCAGGGTAAGACGAGTATAATAAAGTGTCAAGATAATAACCTGCTCTTTAAGTTGTAAGTAGAAGTATGTGGAATGGGACGCATACTGAAGCCTGCAACTTAGACGGCTATGAATCTGTGATATGCCTCGCCATATTTGCTTGTACTGGATTTTACATCGGATTTCCGGTTTTATGATTATTATTATGTTAGCTGCTCCTATCCCGCTTTATCCCTTGTATCCACCTGCCTCCTGTTCATTATCCTATCATGCCCTGAGTACAGTCGGGTTGCATGTGCTTGGACTATGGTGACATGAGATAAAGGTATATAGATGAGGTTTCCTTGTTTGGATTATTCCTTCGACGTACTAGTCTTATGGAGCTGTGATCTGAAACCATACAATCAGATTTGCTCGTCCTCGGCTTTATTGGTTTTATTGCTTTACATATACTTACCCTTGCTCGCCACTTGGCCTTTGCTTCACCACTCGCCTGGGGAGTTTCATCTGACTCCCCTGGATCCTCATGTCCAGGTCCTGGAGCTTGGAGCATGTTGGAGCTTGGAGCTTGTAGAATCCCAGTTGCTGACCTGTAATGCGCAGCGGTAGCGTGGATCTCCAGCAGATTATCCAGAGTTCTATCCTTCCAGGCCCCCCTGTATGCCTCTCGAGTTTTTCCTTTTGTAAGCTCGTGAGTGCCTGTGTACTGTTCATACTTGTACATCTCTTTGTAATCTCGCAATTGCGCTTATCAGTGATGTAATATTCATGTAATGTTGGATCACCTCTGGTGATAACTTTGTAATTGTACTAATATGTTGGAATGTATAATGCACCACTTGCTTCCGTACTCTGATTCTTGTCTGTACTGATGCTTAGCGTATATGCGTGAGGGTATTTCTGACCTGCGTATATACGTCGCAGTGACGTCTCCGTACCCGCCGGATCGGGGCGTTACAGTTGCTCTTGAGTAGCCTCCTGTTTGTCTCCATCTGAATCTGAGGAGTCCTCTTCTGACCCTTCAGGCCTTTTAAGGCTATCTGAGAACTCGGCTCCCTTTTCATGAGTGTCTGCTGACGAACTGTCTAAAGCTCTACCTTGCGCTTTATCCTCCGCCTTTGACTTTTCTCGCAACATTGAATCTTCGTCAAAGACCACATCTCTGCTGGTAAAGGGGCTCCTTTTATCGGGAACCCAAAGTCTGAAACTCTTGACTCTTTTCTTGAATCCGCTGAAGATACACTTCTTAGACTTGGACTCTAGTTTTTTCTTTTTCTGACTATCAACCAAACTATATGTCAGGCAACTGAAAATCTGCAAGGTTGAATAGTACACAAATACTCCTCATATCTCCTCTGAGATCTGAAGATCAATAGCTATTGATGGTAACATGTTTATCATATAACTCGCATGATTCACCGCCTCTACCCAAAATCTTTTTGACATGTCAGCATGTAATCTGATACTGCGAGCACGCTCTGTAAGTATCCAATTCATGCGCTCTGCTACTCATTTTTGTTCTAATTGTCCTAAAATATTTAGTTGGTGTTTGATGCCCTTTGTAATACCCCGTTCCCGGAATACGTACTTAGTTGCGTATTCAGATTTTCCGATCGTATTTTTTCGAGTTGTTTCCTGTATTTGTTTTGCTTTATGAATTCTTATATGATTGTTTTGTCTTGGATTTGATTCGTGGACTCGGAGTCAGTCCCAGTCCGAACCAGGAACTCGATTATAGTATATTATTCGATTTGGTCTTTCCGGTGATTAGATTTGACCGATTTTAGTTTTAAATATCATTTTCCATTATTATATATTTTCTATGATTTTCTAGATTTTTCTGGAATTAAATTGGAATTCTTCAAAACCGGTGTCGGCCAGTGCCGCTGACCGATTCCTGGATTTTTATTTCACAAACGGTTTGGAATTTCTAAATGATTCTTTAGACTTTATTTCTTAGAATAATATTTTCTACCTACATTCTTTTTCTGAGGATTTTATGATTTTATGAAAATTCCATCGGAGTCGGTAGGTAACTGATTCCAGGATTTTTAGTTTACAATCGGGATTGAATTTCTGAATTCCGCTTTCACTTTACGTCTTAAAATCATGTTTTCTTCTTTAATGCATTTTCTGGGATTTTTCATAATTTATCAAATCCGGCCGACCCCGGTGTAGACCGGTATCGGCGGTTGGCTTCCGGATTTTTAATTTGAAAATGGGATTTTATTTTGGAAAACCGATTTCATATTATTCCTCAGGATGATGTTTTCTACCTCCGGGTATTTTTGGGGATTTTTCTGGAACGGTCGATTTCTCGCCCATATTATTATATTATTATTTTTTGTGGGATCTTTTACTTTTCTTTCCTTTCCTTTCTTTTCTTTTCCCGCCGGCCCCACCTACTCCCCTCCACGTGGGGAGACAAACTCCCCTCTCCCTCATTAATTCCTCTCCCATCACTCTCTCTCTCCTTCTCTTTTTCTTTTTCTTTTCTTTTTCTTTTTCCTTTCTTCTCATTTCCCCTCTTCTTCTCCTCCTCCATTTTGTGGCCGACGACCAAGCCCTATCACCGCCACCTCGAGCTCCCCGGCGGTCACCTCCGGCGGCCAACGCCGGTGAGAGAACCCCGTATCCTCTCTCTCTCTTTTTCTTTCTTCCTTTTCTTTTCTTTCCCTTTTTTTTTTCCTTTCCCTTGGGGCCGGCAACCACGACCACCATCGCCGCCGACCCCTTCTTCTCCGGCGCTGCCCCGGCGGGGCAGACCGCCGCCGGCGCCTTGCCGGCGGCCTTGGGCGCGGCCAGGGGGCCTCGGGCCCCCTGTGCGCCGCTGTGGAGGGGGCAGCAGCCCCTCCTTCTCTTCCTCGGGGTGGCCGGCGCCACCCCGGTTCTGTGCGACCGCCGGCGGTGAGCCGGCGGCCGTGGGCGGCCAGGGGCCCGCCTGGGCCCCTGTGCCTTTGCTGGGGGGGGGGCAAAGCCCCTCTTTCTCTGTGGAGGGGGCGCAGGGCCCCCTCCTTCTCCTCTCCTGGGGTGGCCGGCGCCACCCCCGTTCTGGCGCCGCCGGCGCTGTGCCGGCGGCCCGCGGGCAGCCAGGGGCCACCTGGGCCCCTGTGCTGGGGCTGAGAGGGGGGCAGGCCCCCTCTCCTTCTCTCTGTTGAGGGGGGCAGAGCCCCCCTCTTTCCTTGCTGTGGGGGGGGCTGTTGCCCCCCTGTGTTCTGTGGAGGGGGCGGCGCCCCCTCCTTCCTCTGCCGGCGGCCGGCGCCGCCCGGCGCCGCCGTCTGGCCGCGGCCACTGGCCGGAGAAGGGGGCCAGTTTCCCCCTTCTTTCTCTCTCTCTCTCTCTCCTGTTCTCTCTCTCTCTCTTCTCTCTCTCTGTGTATCTCTCTCTCTCTCCTGTCCTTCTCTCTCTCTCTTTCTCTTTCTCTCTCTAACCTGCTCTCTCTTTCTCTCTCTCTCTCTCTCCTGTTCTCTCTCTCTCTTCTCTCTCTCTCTGTGTATCTCTCTCTCTCCTGTCCTCTCTCTCTCTCTTCTCTTTCTCTCTCTAACCTGCTCTCTCTTTCTCTCTCTCTCTCTTGTTCTCTCTCTCTCCAAACTTTCCCTCTCTTTCTCTCTCTTCTCTCTCCTCCTTCTTTCTCTCTCCACAAATATTTACATTTTATTATATTTGATGGCGAGTCCCGGACTTCAGTGGATTTCGGGTATTTCGGCGTATTGGTGATTTAGGCGAGTAATCTCGCCTCTCTTTGAGTTTCCCGTTTCATCGGCTCGATAAGTATTTCATTTCCTATTTTCATGTATTTGATTTCATGTCTATATATATATCTTTTGATGCTTTTATACTATGCGTGGCAGACCCTTCGTGGTCGTTGTATTCTTAGTTTCTGATATGTTATCACCTGCCCTGCTATTGCTTGGATTAGGGTAGCTTTATCGTGTACTTGTGCCATGCTATTGATATGCTTATTTTTATCATATACCATGCGTGGCCGACCCTTCGTGGTCGTTGGACTTTGAGTCACTTCCTTGTTACCACTTACCATGCTATTACTAGACCTGTCAATTACATGTTACCTTTTAACACATGTATATCACCTGACATCTAGAGTGTTATCACCTGACCACCTGACATACTACTCTTTGGCAAGACCCTATTGGTATGACCTGACTTACCCAGACTATTATCAATCTCTTGACATAACTTGCCACCTGATTATTATCAATCTCTTATATGCTTGGTTGCTTGGTAATTATCACCACTCTGTCATGCTATCACTTGACACCCAGTATGATAACTTGACTTGTGATTATCACCTTTACGGGAACTTGACTTATTATCATATATCATGATCAGTGACCTGTTTTCCTGCTTTACATGCAGTGACCTGACTATATAGTACTTATGTACTCCTGATTTCCTGATCATGTCTATTTCCCGTTTTTCCCGTAAAGTGATAATTAAACTAATGAATCCTAAAATGTACCAACTTGTATTGGGTCGGGGGAAACATGCGGATATCGATATGTGTTCGTGTTTACAGTGGCATTAGGTATTGTGCACTCTTGTTCCGGTCTGACCTGTGGGCCTCCAGGGGACCGAGGGGAGAGCTGGCTCCCTTATTCCTGTATGATAGGGCATACATAAGCCCCTCCTGTTAGCCTTGCGGCAGGTTCCGTCACCTAGCAACGGAACAATCCTGGGCCGTGGTCCCGGGTATGTACGGGACCCACTGTAAACATAGTTCGTTGATACCCCCGCTTGTTTCCAATAAAAACCTCGACTTTCTTATATATGGATGTATGTGAGTTGGGATATATACCGGGTATACACCGAGACACATACCTAGATATATGGGTTAGACGAGTAATAATAAAGTGTCATAATAATAACCGGCTCTTTAAGTTGTAAGTAGAGGTATGTGGAATGGGACGCATACCAAAGCCTGCATCTTAAATAGCTATGAATCTGTGATGTGCCTTACCGTATTTGCTTTTCCCGGGCTTTATATCGGATTTCCCGTTTTATGAGTATTATGTTATGATTTCCCGTTATATGATTATCATGCCATATCTATTCTTACCTGCTCTATCCTATCTGTCTCCCGAGTATTCCCACTTGATATATGCATTATTGTGCTCACCCTGCTTCACCACTTGGTTTTGCTTCTACACTCGCCTGGGGAGTATCATTTGACTCCCCTGGATTCTCACGTCCAGGTCTTGGAGCTAGGAGCGTGTGTTCAGAGCAGCGCAGCGGTAGCGTGGACCTCCAGCCAACCTTTCGGATGCTTCATCCTTCCAGGCCCCCTGTGAGTCTCTCGAGTTTTCCCTTAGCAAACTCGTGAGTGCCCTTCTGTTTATACTTGTACTGTCCATGCTTTTTATACTGTTCATACTTGTACTATCCTTGTATACTTGTATGTGAACTCCCTTTTGTATCGTTCATATATGTGTATATCTCTTGTATTCCGCATTTGCGCATATTAGTGATATGATATTCATGTAATATTGTAATCACTCTGGTGATAATTCTGTGATTGTATATATATGTGTTGGAATGTATAATGCACCATATGCTTCCGTACTCTGATTCTTGTTTGTACTGATGCTTAGCGTATATACGGGAGGGTAGTTCGGACCTACGTATATACGTTGCAGTGACGTCCCCGTATCCGTGGAATCGGGGCGTTACAGGTTGGTATCAGAGCATAGGTCAACTTAGGCTCGTCAGAGCTTAGGTCAGCTTAGGCTCTAACCTCCTCAGTACGTCCAGAAGGCAAATCAATGGTAAAGAGATTTGCAACTGGAATACATGAGTCTTGGTTATACATTCCAACTGCAAGTGCAGAGTTATCTATTTCTTGACTATCTTTCCTTTGATTTCAAATCCCTCCTTGACTATCTTTCCTTTGATTCCTAAATCCTTCCTATCCTTTCCCTGTTTTGGTTTTATGAAGCCTTATACTATTTTAAGATATGACTAGACTAGAGAGGTAGTGGCTGGTTCAGAATGAAGCTATTATGTGATCTCTTCGGCCAATTCTATGAAGCTTGGTATTCTCCAGATCGATCTTGATCTGGCTATCTTTCAGAGGACAGCAGTCGGATTCTTAATTATCGGTCTTCTTTATTATGCTCAAAATTTTCGGGGTTTTCTTTATTACACAGCCACGACATCATCAGTAATATTCAGCATTATTCTAAAGATTTATTACACAGCCACGACATCATCAGTATTATTCGGAGATTTATACAACCGGAAGTGCAGAGGATTATATGGATCAGTTGACTTGAGAGCCCTACCTATAGTACTTCATATCTTAATTGGTATAAATTCCACCTTGTCCCCTTTGTATTCAATTTGCCCCTTAACGAAATTGCGAGGACGCAATTTTTGTAAGGTGGGTGGATTGTAATACCCCGTTCCCGGAATACGTACTTAGTTGCGTATTCAGATTTTCCGATCGTATTTTTTCGAGTTGTTTCCTGTATTTGTTTTGCTTTATGAATTCCTTATATGATTGTTTTGTCTTGGATTTGGATTCGTGGACTCGGAGTCAGTCCCAGTCCGAACCAGGAAACTCGATTATAGTATATTATTCGATTTGGTCTTTCCGGTGATTAGATTTGACCGATTTTAGTTTTAAATATCATTTCCATTATTATATATTTTCTATGATTTTCTAGATTTTTCTGGAATTAAATTGGAATTCTTCAAAACCGGTGTCGGCCAGTGCCGCTGACCGATTCCTGGATTTTTATTTCACAAACGGTTTGGAATTTCTAAATGATTCTTTAGACTTTATTTCTTAGAATAATATTTTCTACCTACATTCTTTTTCTGAGGATTTTATGATTTTATGAAAATTCCATCGGAGTCGGTAGGTAACTGATTCCAGGATTTTTAGTTTACAATCGGGATTGAATTTCTGAATTCCGCTTTCACTTTACGTCTTAAAATCATGTTTTCTTCTTTAATGCATTTTCTGGGATTTTTCATAATTTATCAAAATCCGGCCGACCCGGTGTAGACCGGTATCGGCGGTTGGCTTCCGGATTTTTAATTTGAAAATGGGATTTTATTTGGAAAACCGATTTCATATTATTCCTCAGGATGATGTTTTCTACCTCCGGGTATTTTGGGGATTTTTCTGGAACGGTCGATTTCTCGCCCATATTATTATATTATTATTTTTTGTGGGATCTTTTACTTTTCTTTCCTTTCCTTTCTTTTCTTTTCCCGCCGGCCCCACCTACTCCCCTCCACGTGGGGAGACAAACTCCCCTCTCCCTCATTAATTCCTCTCCATCACTCTCTCTCTCCTTCTCTTTTTCTTTTTCTTTTCTTTTTCTTTTTCCTTTCTTCTCATTTCCCCTCTTCTTCTCCTCCTCCATTTTGTGGCCGACGACCAAGCCCTATCACCGGCCACCTCGAGCTCCCCGGCGGTCACCTCCGGCGGCCAACGCCGGTGAGAGAACCCCGTATCCTCTCTCTCTCTTTTTCTTTCTTCCTTTTCTTTTCTTTTCCCTTTTTTTTCCTTTCCCTTGGGGCCGGCAACCACGACCACCATCGCCGCCGACCCCTTCTTCTCCGGCGCTGCCCGGCGGGGGCAGACCGCCGCCGGCGCCTTGCGGCGGCCTCCTTGGGCGCGGCCAGGGGGCCTCGGGCCCCTGTGCGCCGCTGTGGAGGGGGCAGCAGCCCCTCCTTCTCTTCTCGGGGTGGCCGGCGCCACCCCGGTTCTGTGCGACCGCCGGCGGTGAGCCGGCGGCCGGTGGCGGCCAGGGGCCCGCCTGGGCCCCTGTGCCTTTGCTGGGGGGGGGCAAAGCCCCCCTTTCTCTGTGGAGGGGGCGCAGGGCCCCCTCCTTCTCCTCTCCTGGGGTGGCCGGCGCCACCCCGTTCTGGCGCCGCCGGCGCTGTGCCGGCGGCCGCGGGCAGCCAGGGGCCACCTGGGCCCCTGTGCTGGGGCTGAGAGGGGGGCAGGCCCCCCTCTCCTTCTCTCTGTTGAGGGGGGCAGAGCCCCCTCTTTCCTTGCTGTGGGGGGGCTGTTGCCCCCCTGTGTTCTGTGGAGGGGGCGGCGCCCCCCCTTCCTCTGCCGGCGGCCGGCGCCGCCCGGCGCCGCCGTCTGGCCGGCGGCCACTGGCCGGAGAAGGGGGCCAGTTTCCCCCTTCTTTCTCTCTCTCTCTCTCTCCTGTTCTCTCTCTCTCTTCTCTCTCTCTGTGTATCTCTCTCTCTCTCCTGTCCTCTCTCTCTCTCTTTCTCTTTCTCTCTCTAACCTGCTCTCTCTTTCTCTCTCTCTCTCTCTCTCCTGTTCTCTCTCTCTCTTCTCTCTCTCTCTGTGTATCTCTCTCTCCCTCCTGTCCTCTCTCTCTCTCTTTCTCTTTCTCTCTCTAACCTGCTCTCTCTTTCTCTCTCTCTCTCTTGTTCTCTCTCTCTCCAAACTTTCCCTCTCTTTCTCTCTCTCTCTTCTCCTTCTTTCTCTCTCCACAAATATTTACATTTTATTATATTTGATGGCGAGTCCCGGACTTCAGTGGATTTCGGGTATTTCGGCGTATTGGTGATTTAGGCGAGTAATCTCGCCTCTCTTTGAGTTTCCCGTTTCATCGGCTCGATAAGTATTTCATTTCCATTTTCATGTATTTGATTTCATGTCTATATATATATATCTTTTGATGCTTTTATACTATGCGTGGCAGACCCTTCGTGGTCGTTGTATTCTTAGTTTCTGATATGTTATCACCTGCCCTGCTATTGCTTGGATTAGGGTAGCTTTATCGTGTACTTGTGCCATGCTATTGATATGCTTATTTTTATCATATACCATGCGTGGCCGACCCTTCGTGGTCGTTGGACTTTGAGTCACTTCCTTGTTACCACTTACCATGCTATTACTAGACCTGTCAATTACATGTTACCTTTTAACACATGTATATCACCTGACATCTAGAGTGTTATCACCTGACCACCTGACATACTACTCTTTGGCAAGACCCTATTGGTATGACCTGACTTACCCAGACTATTATCAATCTCTTGACATAACTTGCCACCTGATTATTATCAATCTCTTATATGCTTGGTTGCTTGGTAATTATCACCACTCTGTCATGCTATCACTTGACACCCAGTATGATAACTTGACTTGTGATTATCACCTTTACGGGAACTTGACTTATTATCATATATCATGATCAGTGACCTGTTTTCCTGCTTTACATGCAGTGACCTGACTATATAGTACTTATGTACTCCTGATTTCCTGATCATGTCTATTTCCGTTTTTCCCGTAAAGTGATAATTAAACTAATGAATCCTAAAATGTACCAACTTGTATTGGGTCGGGGGAAACATGCGGATATCGATATGTGTTCGTGTTTACAGTGGCATTAGGTATTGTGCACTCTTGTTCCGGTCTGACCTGTGGGCCTCCAGGGGACCGAGGGGAGAGCTGGCTCCCTTATTCCTGTATGATAGGGCATACATAAGCCCCTCCTGTTAGCCTTGCGGCAGGTTCCGTCACCTAGCAACGGAACAATCCTGGGCCGTGGTCCCGGGTATGTACGGGACCCACTGTAAACATAGTTCGTTGATACCCCCGCTTGTTTCCAATAACAACCTCGACTTTCTTATATATGGATGTATGTGAGTTGGGATATATACGGGTATACACCGAGACACATACCTAGATATATGGGTTAGACGAGTAATAATAAAGTGTCATAATAACCGGCTCTTTAAGTTGTAAGTAGAGGTATGTGGAATGGGACGCATACCAAAGCCTGCATCTTAAATAGCTATGAATCTGTGATGTGCCTTACCGTATTTGCTTTTCCCGGGCTTTATATCGGATTTCCCGTTTTATGAGTATTATGTTATGATTTCCGTTATATGATTATCATGCCATATCTATTCTTACCTGCTCTATCCTATCTGTCTCCCGAGTATTCCCACTTGATATATGCATTATTGTGCTCACCCTGCTTCACCACTTGGTTTTGCTTCTACACTCGCCTGGGGAGTATCATTTGACTCCCCTGGATTCTCACGTCCAGGTCTTGGAGCTAGGAGCGTGTGTTCAGAGCAGCGCAGCGGTAGCGTGGACCTCCAGCCAACCTTTCGGATGCTTCATCCTTCCAGGCCCCCTGTGAGTCTCTCGAGTTTTCCTTAGCAAACTCGTGAGTGCCCTTCTGTTTATACTTGTACTGTCCATGCTCTTTTATACTGTTCATACTTGTACTATCCTTGTATACTTGTATGTGAACTCCCTTTTGTATCGTTCATATATGTGTATATCTCTTGTATTCCCGCATTTGCGCATATTAGTGATATGATATTCATGTAATATTGTAATCACTCTGGTGATAATTCTGTGATTGTATATATATGTGTTGGAATGTATAATGCACCATATGCTTCCGTACTCTGATTCTTGTTTGTACTGATGCTTAGCGTATATACGGGAGGGTAGTTCGGACCTACGTATATACGTTGCAGTGACGTCCCCGTATCCGTGGAATCGGGGCGTTACACCCTTTCTTTCTAAGTAGTCTTTGAATTATTTGGAGGTGTACTCACCTCTATTATCGGACCTCAAGACTTTCACCTTCCGTCCTGCCTGACTTTCCACCAAAGTTTTTCACTCCTTCAACTTCTAAAATACTTTCAATTTCTGCTTCAAGAAGTATACCCAAACTTTTCTTGAAAAATCATCTATAAAAGTAATATAGTACCTAGCACCTTCAATGGATGCTACTGGCGAAGGCCCACACACCTCCGTATGTATGAGATCTAGCAACGCTTTGTCTTGTGCTGAGATGTAGAGAAAGCTACTCTACATTGCCTACCCATAATACAATTTACAAAGATCAAGTTTGCAATATTTGATACCTGGTAAATCACTCCTTTATGTAGGACTTGAAGACTTTACTCGCTTATGTGTCCAGGACGCATGTTCTAAAGTCTATCAGTACCCCATTCTCTGTTGCTGCTGAAGCATCACTAATAATAATATTTTTTGTCAATTGTACAAGTTTGATGTTCGTTCTCCTTTGAGAATCGTCATGAAGTCTTCAATAACTTTGATTGCTTCATCTGCACTAGAAAACTTGTACCCACGAGCTTCCAAAGCTCCCAATGAGAGAAAATTCTTCTTAAAATCCAGAACATATCAAACGTTCGTAAGGAGTTCGAACCTGTCCATCAAACATGCTCATATGGATGTTGCTGGTGCCAATGGTCTTACACACGACATCGTTTCCCATCAGAACAGTGCCTCCATCATAAAGCTTGTAAGTAGTGAACCACTCCCTTTTGGGCACATGTGGTATGTGCACCTCGAGTCAAGTAACCAAACATCTGAGTATTTATCTTTTCCTAACTCAGCTGTCAAGATATCACATGAATCCTCATCTACTTCTTTGATAACCCTGGCTTGATCTGAATTTCCACCGGGACTAGCTCCATCAGAATCTTTTGTCGTCTGTCCTCTTCAGCATCTCCTTGTATTTCATATAATTTTTCTTAATGTGGCTGGTTTCTTGTAAAAGTAGTAAGAGAAACGGTAGAAGCCTCTAGATCCCTTTTGGCTCCCCTACTATTTGATCTTTCCCTCTGGCCCTTGACAAAATCCTAAGGGCTCCTCTGTAGAATCTGTTTTCTTCATCAACTCGTTGTTTTGAAGAATTTGTCTGATATCTTTTAACTATAAGGTCTCTTGTCATACATGATGATGGTTGCCAAGTGATCATAACTTGATGGAAGAGAAAAGAGTAATAGAAGAGCTTTGTCTTCTTCTTCTAGCTTAATCTCTAGAGCTAACAAGTCGTTTAAAATTCTTTTAAAAATATTGAGATGTTGTAGAATAGGCGTACCTTCCTTCATCCGAAAGCTGTAAATGCTTCTTCATAAAGAGCTTATTTGACAAACTCTTCGTCATGTACAGGCTCTCCAGGCTACACCAAAGACCAGCAGTTGTCTCCTCGTTATCACGTTGTAGAGGAATTCATATAATAGGCATAGTATGATCATCGCCTTTACGCGAAAGTCGATGTTGTTTCACTCACCATCCTCCATCTTTGATGACTTCTTCTCAATACTAAGCAGGGCCTTGTATGCCCTCCTTCACGAGCAACGATGTTACTCGCATCTTTCACAAAAGAAAGTGATTTCTCCACCTTGAACTTAGTTGTCGTGGTCGACTTGCTAGCCATCACTCTGATACTGTTGATGATCAATCTCCGATCAAACAACAGAGGAACTCCAAGTAGAAGACCCGGCTGCGAAAGTAGAAGCGTAAAAGATCTACTACTAGCGAACAATCACCATACAACCAAGGAACACAAGATTTAACGTGATTCGGTAATGTGCCTATGTCCACGCGAAGGAGGGGAGAAATATTTGTTGAAGAAAATACAAGAGTTACAATGAGATCTCTCTCACAACTCTCAATGCTAAAATTCTAGAATTTCTCTTGAATTCTTGACACCCGTTCAAAAGGTCACCCCTGAGGGGTTTATGTAGGCACCTGGGATGATCCTAGTCCAATACGAACTCAAATCAGTACCTACTTAGAGAAATAGAAAACTCGTATCTAAATCAAATAGGAGACAGATCCGTATTAGAAAACTACCAAAAACCTGAATTCTTCTCTAATGAATATGGGACATTTATATACTAACAATGATACCACTTGTAAATGTAGGTACACCTAGAGGGGATGAATAGGTATACAAGCTAATCTATGACAATTGATGCGAAATTTAAAATTTAATTGCTAACACACTATGTGTAATCAAAAGTGAGCCCGAATCTCCATGAAGGGCTCTGGAACTACTCCTCTAGATTTCTCTAAATTAAGAGTTGAGGTGCTTTAAAAACTTTCTTGATGAAACAAGTGTGGACACACAAATAATATCTAACATGTATGTAAATATGGACAAGTAATAACAATGCAAGATATAAGAGAGAGTTGAGAGATAGTGGATCAAACGTAAACACTAAGATAGTTTCAAGGTTCGAGTCACTGCTCTACGTCTCCGCCTTCACACAGAAGGATTCAACTATCCACTATAGGATCTTCTACATAGGGACTCTATTGAGGAATTATAACTCAACATCGGGAGTACACAACTCCTCTCTCTACACAATCACCTCTACACAAGAGGAAAGACACAAGCCTAGCATAAAGAAAAAAAGAAAATAAAACTTGATGATCTAATGATCAAAACTCTTTCTTGGTGATCTTAACAGATCACAAACAATTTTCTCACAATACAAAGATCCTAAAAATAGATTTGAGTTGATAGCTGAAGTATGTGAGAAAATAAAGTGTTAAAAATAAAACAATAAAGAAAATACTTGAGAAAAACTTCTTGATGGATATATAAAATAAATAACAAAATAAAATTCTCAAAGATTTGATTTTTTTTATTTTCTAAAACTTTGAAAACAAATAAAGATAGAGAATTTTGGCACGAAAACTCTTTTGAAAACTTTGATAAAAACACTTGAGAAGGTAAAAAAATTTCTCTCAAAAATCTTAGTGAAAATAGGTCAAGGAAACCCATATTTATAGGATTCTCAAAAAATAGCTGTTGGGTTCAGAACAAACCCAGAATGGCCTGTCGGTCGACCGCCCGGCTGACGGCCAACGGTCAGATTTCTTACCATTGAGATTGTCGGTCAATCGGCCGGTCGACCGCTCCAAGGCAATTTACCTATCGGTCGACCACCTGGTCGACCGAGGCCAGAACCAGAAAGTGAACTCTCCGGTCGTTCGACCGAGGCCAGATCCAGAGAGTAAGCTCTCTGGATCGGTCGACTGTGCAGTCGATCGACTCAATGGCCAGAGCCTTGTGCACGTCCTGTGCACATCAGTCGACCGAGATCTGGTCCGGTCGACCGACCGGTCGATCACCAGTGGTCTCATGCTGGTGGGTTTTAGGGTTTGAATACTTGATCTTTTAAATACCCATAAATCATATAAAATTCACAAAAATAAGAACATGTAAGCACTTGAAATACAAAAATGTTTGATCAAAGATCAACCCATATTACAAACAATTTGAACTATTTTTGAAACGTTAGAAATTAAGCTTGAAACAAAAAATTGTATTTTCAAACTCGTTTTATTTTATCTTCAAGAGTTTTTGAGAAGACCTCAAAATGAAACCTATTTCTTGAAAACTTGTCCAAATACAAAAATAAGATATTGGAAGATATTTGAAGCATAGTGTGTATGAATAGAATCCAATACACATCTAAAAATATATCTATATTTTTGACATTAAATTCAAAACTAAGTTTGTTTAAAAACAAAACTTGAAACACGTGAATTAGAATCATTAAAATAAGTTCTTTTTATAATATGAAATAATAATGTATATGGATGAAATCCAATACACATTTAAACATGTAAAACTTGTTTTGATCTTATCAATTCATGAAAACCATAAAGATGTATATCTTCTTGAAAATCTAAGACGATTATATCGAAACCAAAATTATTGAATTTTGTGTGTGTGTGTGTGT
>JAVJIF010023291.1:0-38825 GCA_038442645.1 Agave tequilana
TCAATAAAGAGGATTTGGGAGTAAAAAAATCGCATAAAAGTTAGCAACACTAGGTATTGCATTTTGAAAGGAAATTGGAATCCTAGGTCTTACACATCAACACGAGGTCTTACTAATACCAAATATCCCATAAAAGGGAAAAACAGAAGGAAAATCCCATGTTGTATGATTAGTCAGAGAGAAAACAAACAGGTTTTGAACTGTAGACACTTCAGCAGGTGTCTGAGCAAGCATCTTCAAGCCAGAAACAATAATATATGCAGGTGTTTGTCTAGTACGAGAAAACTAAATAACTAGAAAAACCTACTCTGAATTTGAGTGTTTTAGAAGAAATATATGAGATTTTTTTGATGTTTTGGAATTATTTAATTGTAATTCTTTTGATATTACAAGTCCTATTCTAGTAGGATAAAGGAGTAAATTTCCATTTATAAATAGTGTAGAGACTCTTGAGTTTTATAAAAGCAATATAATAGAAATACAGTCTGTAAACATGTAAAGCAATTACCATAACAGGGGAGCACATGAACTTAGTTACTAGCTGATGGAATCAGAAGGATACTGACTCAATTTGCAAAGTCAGAGTTGTCCACTGAGCTGGATATGCTAGAGAATAAGGTCTCAATTTGCGAGAAAATTCGCACAGGCCAGTGACATTGCTGACACTTTGACCAAGGAGCAGTAACCTATATTTTATAGAGATCTAACTACATTTTATGCTAAGCATTTGTGCAGACCTAACACAACCTCTTGTTTTTAATTGGAGTCACAGGCTGTTAATTAATAAGACACTAAATGACATGATTGAGTTAAGGAGCACAAACAACGGTCTAAAGGTTTAGATCTAGATCCCTTTACCCTTAACCTATGTATCAATGACATGGAGCCACGATTCACTTGTTTTTTTCTTTTCATTTCATTTCTTTCTTTCATTCATTCTTTCTTCATTCATTCTTTTTCTTTTTTTTTCGCGGGGGGGGGGGGGGGGGGGGGGGGGGGGGGGTGGTGGTTACGAAATCTAAAAAAATCTGGAGTTAAATGTAAATATAGTGTCAGTGACTGTTTTTTAGAAGAAAATGACCAATCATTATAAAATAGTAACTTCTTGAATTTTGATGTATACCTTTTTCACGTCAAAACTGTTTGTAATCCTTGGTTTTTTCTAAATAGTCTAAATGAAACCAAATTTTGACTAAATGGACATAAGTTCAAAAAATCCAATGAATAACTTACGTGAGAAATCTAGAGAGAGGGCCTATCCTTAGTGTGATTGAGGGATAATCTCAAAGTAATCAAATGAAATTTTAAAAGACAGAAAAGTCGTTGAGCTTGCCTAAGGAATTTTTTACTAAAAGCTATCACATACCCTAGAAAAGAAAAAGTAAAAGTAAAAACTAAAACTTACTTGAGCTGAGCAATCATGGGAGGGCCCATTAATGATGTGTTGAAGGGAGAGAGAGATTTACATGTTGTGAGACGCTTTAAAAAACTTGCAGTTATTAAGAGATACATAATTTCAATATATGGAATATTACATTATACAATTATGGAAATATTAGCAGGGTTAATCAGTCGCCCATTAATTTTGAGATCCTAAAAGATGCATAATTTTAGTTATGCAGAATTTACAAATGGCGGGGGCCAACTACTCAATTAAACCTAAAATTACGAGCAAATTAATAGCTATTTATTCAAAATTCTAGGGGTTGGTTTGGCCTAAACTCTCTTTATGGCTCCGTCCATGCTAATATAAATCGCCAGAAAAATATTGACAAGTGAGTCCCTTGTGCATGTTAGGCACCGGAACTTGCGTGACATGTGCACGATACATTGAAGTTCTTTTGCTTTGAGAAGAATCAAAACATCTTGTGGCAGAATCTTGTGACCTAAAATAAAAATCTAAAAGTTGCAGTTGAACATGCAAAGATGTCCAACTTAATTTTTTTTTTCTTTTGAGCAATAAGCCCACTTGAATAAAACATATGAAAAAGCCTTTGACATAAATTGCACACCATTTTAGTTTTTAACACAAGCAAATACCTTTTGAGATTGTGATGTGGACATTTTACACAAGCAAACACCTTATGATAACGTGTGATGTGGACGCCATTTTAACAAAATCTACACCTTCCTAACATGTCAAGGGCGTGATAAGTTGGTATTAGGTTGGGTATTTGATTGGACTATTGGATATATCTACTTTCATTCAATATTAGAATCTATAGATTTAGTCATTAAGATCTTATCTTGGTTTTCTCTCTCGTTTTGATTAAGGGCCTGTTTGGATTTAAGGAATTGGTGTGAAGTGAGGAAGTAGGAAGTAAGATTTATTTCCTTTAGGAAAAAGGGATTGAGTAGTAAGTTTTCTGGTGTTTGGATGGTGTTGGGAAGTGTGGTTTGGAAAATGTTTTGTCTTTCCGGTGTTTGGATGGTAATGGAAAGTGGAAGTGGAAAAGTTGACCACAAAGTTGACCGCAAAATAATATTAAAATAAAAATTAATTAAGAAAAATAAAAAATAGATTATAATTAGAATGCAAGTGAGATTTACATGACCAAAAAATTAACTGTTTTATGCTACAACTTATTATAAATGAGATTTACATGACCACAAAATTAACTGTAGCACTCTGGAAGTGAGGAAATGGTTGTGTAAAAGAGAGATGAAAAAGGGGGAAAAAGGGTTTTCTTATTTTCCTTTTCCGGTGTTTGGATAGATAGGAAAATGAGCAATTATACTTCCCCAGTTCCTTACTTCCGCCCACTTCCTTGCATCCAACAAACCCTAACATACCCTATATGTTGCTAAATCACTAGGTTTTTTTGTTGGGAAGGGAGGGTGGGTGGTCGGGGTTGGGATGTCTTTTTTCTTTTTTCTTTTTCTTTTTTCTTTTTTTTTGCGGGTGGGGTGTGTTTCATGTAGTTGTGACCATGTATCCTTTATCTTAAAGAGTTGCGCATTGCCGTCAGTGTTCCATGTCCTATCCATCTTCCTAGATAGGATGTTAAAGATGGAAGATAGAGTTGATAAGATGTACTCCTATATCTCCCTAAGCATTTGTTTGTTATTTGTCTTTTTGACTCCCCTTGTGACTCATTTCTGCAATGTTACATGCTAGAGAAAAAAGGTCGAGGGCATTTGGCATCTTTAGGATAAGTTTTTAGAAAAAGAAATTCTTGACTCGGTTCTTCACTCTTTGTACAGATAAGAAAATCGTAATGTGATTTTTTTATTTTTTTTTTTTGATATGGCACCTGTAGAAAGGTTTTAACTGGTCTATAAGAGAGAGTGATTCTTGCACTAGCTACACTATGCTTGGGTGTTCCTTTACGTCACCTCTTTTTCTCAATAAATTAACATCTAGGGAGTATGTTACATATTAACACATATTTAGTCAACATAGCTAAGAGAAGATATACAGAGTCATAGAATACAGCTAATATATCCAGGAATTAACTTTTACCACTTCATTGAAAGTAAACCGTCCAGTTGTCTTACTAAGCAGTAAGGGAAAGGAAAAGGTTTGGAAGACATCGTTCAATCACCCAAAAAAAGAAAAAGAAGAAGAAAAAGTATCTCTACACAAGAATTCTCAATCATTAAATTCATTCGATAACAAAACTAAACAATGTGATTATAATGTTTCCTTCTATAAGAGGCTTTACAAATCTCCACACAAGATACCTAATCATTTTTTTCATTCAGTAACAAAACTAAATAATTTGATTACACCACTTCCTTTTATAAGAGACTTCGCTAGCTCATAGATAAAGATTAACAATTCAAATATCGACTAAGATATTAGATATTTTATCTAAACAAATAAAGATAAACATAGCTAATTATGAAGATGAATCAAAACGAATCTCATCCTAAACTAACCTTATCAAAGCATTAAAAGAATATATGCCAATTAAATCCTAAAGATAAAAACGAACTGACAAATGTGTTTCTAGGAGGCAAGATGGCATCGCTAAAGTTACATAATGAAATACTAGATCTTGACGTAACTCCATGTTGTGAATGCATTGAAAGTTGGATTATGTGGGAGATAAATTGAATGTTCAATAAGAAGCTGTAATGAAGTGGGCTATCAACAGTATGTATTTTTGCAAGCCTTCCTCTCTAATTAAAATATGACTACCATCTTCCTCAAGAGTCATCTGGAAATGGGGGCAGATAGATAGTCCTTCATTCAAGTTGAAGTTGTCGATTATTATGTGAATTCCAGTTCTACAAGACCTGCCTTTGCCCTTGCTCCCACCAAGCAAGAGAAAATGGGAAGCAATGCCGAAAAACCAATCTCATGTTTGCTGCTGTCTTGGACGCCAGTGGAGGGTACCTTGCAGTTTCCCTCAACTTGCTTAGCATGTCATGGGTGCCATACTTATGGCAAGAGATGAAAACTATAGAAACAATTTGGTCATCTTGCCAATTGGGCTCTCCGATGTGATCTTCATCATCTTGTCATACAACATTCCGTCAGCATCAAAAATTTAGCCAATTTCTTGTGACTTAGCTTGCAAAAAATCAATATCTTGTAAGTTATGTAACTTAGATGCAAGCTTGATCTGTTCTTCTCAGATCGACACTTGTATTCCTGCACAGATTGAGGTGTTTACTGAAGGAGCTCATGGAATTTCAGTGAATTTCAAAGGCTTGAATGTTCTATGTATTTTATCAAGAGTCATGAGTAAGCCTCTGAAGTCCTGAACGTAAAAATGTACATTAAGTAGTTTTAGAATAATATAGGCTAACAAGGATAGTTAAAGCACAATATAATACTAACAAAGGCTTTCTTTTTCTTTCCGTCCCAACTTAATATGCTGACGAATTCCATTGTTATAGAATATCTTAGTATTAATAATCTAAGATTTTTTTTCGTAGTATAGGTGAAAATTTATAGGTTAATGCTAGAACTAAGTTGTTTCTTCTGTTAATTAGAAACAAAGTTTAATTTGCATAAGGCTTCAACTTAAGTTTATTTGCGGCTGGCTCTATAACTTAGGTCTTTTTTCTCCTAGAAAGTTTGGCAATGCTGATTCAATTGACAATCATGGTGCTACAAAAGGAGGGGCTTTAGATGCTATAATTCTCTCAAGTAGGAAACAGACTTGAAACGACTACTTATCCCAAAGCATCTTGGCGTAGGGAAACATGTGTCATCGCAGACAACCACCAATGTTTAAAATAACGATAACGTAATGATAACGTTTCTCCTCTGTTATGTTAATATAGGTTATAACGTAACGCATAACGTAAGCTACACGATTTAATATTTATTTAATAATATATATATATATATATATATATATATATATATATATATTGTATTTAAGAATTTATATAAATAGGAAAATAATTTTTAAAAACTAAAAAATATCAAAAATAATATATAACATATTTAACAAGTCTCACAAACAATTTTTAGAAAGTATCACAATAATTTTTCACATTTACAAGTTATAATTCATAATTCCATCTCCACAAACAACAATCTGATCCACATATTTCATTATAATTCATAATTTTTAACCATGCTATTCAATCTACTCAAATATTTATAATTCAATTTACAATAATTTGAATTCAATCATAATTCATAATTTTTAGTCATGTTATTCATTATAATTCATAATTCAATTTACAATATGCTATTCAATTATACCTTTGTGTCCTTCACTCTCTCCAATTTTTACCCCTGATCTATCTTTGCTCTCTCTCCCTTCGATCTCTCTTTACTCTATCCCTCCCGATCTCTCTCTACTCTCTCCCAATCTCTCTCTACTCTCCCCCCGGGGAGAAAGCAGAGAGAGATCAGGAGAGAAAGCAAAGAGAGATCAGGAGGGAGAGAGCAGAGAGAGATCCGGTGGGGCTGAAAAATGAGAGAGAGAAGAGAAAGAGAGATCGAGGGAGAAAGATAGCTACATGTGCTTGGAGACCGAGAACTACCACTTTAGAGACGACATCGGTGAGAACCGCCAGAGGAGTTCTTCTTTTGTTGTTAATCGGAGAGAGGTATGTCTTCTTCGTTCTTCTCGGCACCGAACAAGGAGACGACTGCGAGGTGCAGAAAGGATGATATGCGAGCGAATTTGGGTTTTTTGGCTATAAACCGGGAGAATATGGGGGGTTATAAAAGTCGATTTACACCGTAACGTAGGTTACAATGCGTTACGTTTATAACGTAACGTAACGTAAGTTACGGGCAAAATAACTATAGTTATCAAAAATTGCGTTTTTTAGACCTGTTACATAACGATTGGTCGACGTTACATTATATAACGAGTTATAACGGGTTATATAACAGGTTTTTCACTGACCACCACACTTTAAATTTGGGGCACATTTTTTGACACATGCCAAGTGGAAGTTAAGTTTAAACTTATTTCAACTTGAAAAGAACAAACAGTGTATTATGCAAGATAAAATGAATCTGCAACCGAAAATATGTCCGCAGATGAGATAAATAGTACATAGGAGGAACATTATATGTGTGCACAGGTGTCAGGATTTTTCAATCTATGTATCAAACTAGCTTTGTTGCCCTTGTGAATTCACTCATTATGTAAACATTCCTGCACCATGTTTTAACTATTTAATACACGTGCTATGATAAATCTCGCAGATTATCTAGAAGTTGGTTTATAATCTTATGATATGTTTGAATGACTATACTTCATACCGGGCACATTAAACCTATATATTAAACCTATATATATATATATATATATATATATATATATATATATATATATATATATATATATATATATATATAATATATATATTCTTCGTAATACACTTTGGAAAAAATTTCTTGAATTCAATTGTTGAGGTGGATAACTTCCATCCCTTTCCATATAGAGGAGAGAAAACTCCTCTGAACATTTTTGTTTCAGCTTGCCTTGCAGCCTTGGTAATTGTGACCTCTTCCATCACAAAGGAAGTACTCCATCAATAGTTCAAGTTCCTCTTAATTTTTGAAGTCATATTTATTGTTACGTCCATGCTTTTCTGACCTTCAATTTCTTCTCATTATGTTGACTTTTTTTTTTGGCATTACGCCTCTACTGTAATGTCCCTAATTATGTTTTCTGCATCTTATGGAAACAACGTTCCTATGCCTGTATCACATTCCATTTCCCACTTCTCCACGCCAGTAAATTAGTTGGTCTCCTCCCTGAATGGTATATATCTAGCAAGGTCCAACTTTGCCTGGCTATGACTTTGATGAATTTGGATTATAAAAACTTATAAATATGCATGCAGAAAGCTTCCTTGATTTTCGAGTTAACCCTAGCCAAATCAATTGGAGTTAACTCTCTGATTGATGCAGCAAAGTGGAAAATCTAGTTAAAGGACGTGCAAGAATGTTTCAGCACAAATTAGTAGGAGAGCAAATAAGCATTTTTGACGCCTTTCTTTACCAAACACATACTTATGTTGTGGCATGCATCCTTGAATTCATGCAATATTGTGCCATGAAAGTTTCTG
Source organism: Agave tequilana (assembly GCA_038442645.1). Taxonomy (NCBI): domain Eukaryota; kingdom Viridiplantae; phylum Streptophyta; class Magnoliopsida; order Asparagales; family Asparagaceae; genus Agave; species Agave tequilana. Next base: position 7,498 of record JAVJIF010023291.1, read on the forward strand.
GTTTTAACTACTGGTTAGCAGGCTTTTGCCCAGTATAAGCTTTTTTCAAATATGTGTTTCTCTGGATGTTCAATTAACTTTCTGTTTTTTGTTCTTGAACTGATTTATGGATAACTTACATGAAGGTTGTTTTCTCTTTGTATTTTATTGATTCTGATTCATATTATTTCCTCTAGAATCATATCAACTATTACTAAATTTTGGCACATATCTTCCTATTTGAGTTTGTCTCCACTGAAGTTTGAAGCTAATGGCTCCTCAGATGATCGATAGTGTTTTACCAAATAAAAGTAGATGATCAGGCCTAGAAGACATCTACAAACTCCTCCAAAATGCTAGGTGACAAATTGATTTCCTGACAAAATCAGAAATTTTTGTTCCTTGGAAAAATATCCATTGGATTTTATTGATTTCAGTGCGAATTTGAAATCACAATGCCGACGCGGTAGGAGATAAGAGGGAAAGAGATAAAACAAATTATGTAAGACATGTTCACAGGGTTGTCAGGAAGGAAAAAAAACAATTGTACAAGTGTACAACTAGTTTGTGTAAGAAGCAAATAAAAAATTGGGATCAGAATTTGGAAATTAAACTCATAGTTCTGTTAACAATAAATTACATTCATCACAGTATGGGTATGCTTCTTCCAGCTCATTTCGATAGATCTGTCATTGATCTGTGTGTTCTCTCTGCCACTCTTGGCCTGAAAACACGTAAACAAATAAAGTACACACACGTCCCCAAGTCTTGACTGTCTACTGGAATCTCTCTCCATCTCTGATAAACAAATCAGCATCCTGTTTCACGCGCTTTTACACAGTGCAAGTACAGTGTGCATAATATATATTCAGCTTTAGAAAATTATATTTTTTGCATGCATACTGGAAGTTTTTTGTGATTTTCTGGCAGAATAAAATCATTACAAGGAGCATGACACCTGCAAATGACCCTAAATTTATGTGTTTTCAGCATTCTCATGGACTATTCCTTCCTTTTCTCATATACCTGTGCTAGAGTAGACTGATCGTTTTCTCCTTCCATAGAAGCAGGCGGATATGGAAAGCAACACGAAGCAACTATTAAATTCTGATTTATGTGCAGTGGTCACTGGAGCCAACAAAGGGATCGGCCTCGCCATTGTCCATCAGCTCGCCCAACAAGGAATCACTGTCATCCTAACAGCCAGAAACAAGGAGCATGGAATAAATACAGTTGAATCACTTAAAAAAAATTTCAAACTCTCAAATGTAATATTTCATCAGCTCGACATCCAAGATTCACTCAGCATTGCCAATTTGACACGGTTCGTTGAAAATCGATTCGGAAAACTCAATATCTTGGTAAATATTGTAAACCAAAACTGATATAACAGTTTTTTTTCTCTCATGTTTAATTGATAGTTTTACATGAAACTCTAAACAAACAGGTGAATAATGCAGGTACTTTAGGTGTTTCGGTTGATGAAGAAAGATTGAAAGCCCTGAATATCAGCTCCGAAACATGGGTAGGTCTTTGAAATCAAAGTACTAATTCGAAGCCCAATAACCTTTATGTGCAAAAGTTAATCTGAAAAGTTTGTGCAGATCTCAGGCAAGGCAGCCAGTCTGATTCAAGGAGTGGTTCATCAGACCTATGACGATGCAGTGACATGCTTGGATACAAACTACTATGGGTGCAAAAGAGCAACAGAAGCCCTCCTCTCTCTTCTTCAGCTCTCCACCTCAGGGGCGAGGATTGTCAATATCTCCTCTCAGAGATCAGAGCTCAAGGTATGTAAGAAAAGCGTCGGTAATTCATTGAATATGATTGTCTAATTTCCAAGAAGAGCACAACCTGATAATTTACTATGCATCCAAAGCTTACAAAAAAGAATAGGTGTGAATAGCGAGCAAATTTTTCACTCAAATTTTACAGTATGAAACAAGCAAACTAATCAAATTAGATTTGCGTCTTAAACTCTAGTACACCATGATCAAGATTGTAATTTTTGATGTCCACAGCTTATCATTGTCTTGACATTCTTATTTAAGTTGAAGGACAATCTACAGAATGGGTTTTCTGCAGAGATTCTACTTGGGAACTAACTACTTGTTTGGATCCAGGGGATTCCGGATGAAAAGATTAGACATGAACTCAGTGACATTGAGAACTTGAATGAAGAGAGGATAGAAAAACTGCTGGAGAGATTTCTGGTGGACTTCAAGGAAGGGAAGCTTAAATCCCGTGGATGGTTGATGACTGTGCCAGCATATAACATATTAAAGGCGGTGCTCAATGCCTACACAAGGTTGTTAGCGAAGAGGTACCTGAAGATGCACATCAATTGTGTGCATCCAGGCTATGTGAAGACAGATATAAACTGGAACTCTGGGGTCATCACCCAGAACAGGGAGCTAAAGGTCCGGTGATGCTGGCATTGCTGCCTGATGGCGGTCCATCAGGCCGCTACTTTGATCAGACCAGCATGGCAGAGTTCTGAAAAGGTTTGAAGACCATACATTTGGTTCGAGTGTCAGGTTGTGATGTCGCATTGTTTGGCCATATCGTTAAAGGGAGTTGGTGTGTTGAGTTTAGTTCCATATGAACAATGGAATTGTGGATGGATAATGTGGTGAGGTCTACTTGATATGTTTGACTTAAAGGTGGTCTTCTACCCTTAACAATTATGTGTATTTGAGATACATTTACTGTTTCCTTTACTTTTTGATTTGTTTACTGAATCCATATCATAGATATGTGAAACCTGAGATCCTTGAACTATTTAAGTTTTAGTAGGTTGGGCACTCGTCAGATATGGCTAAGATGGTGATTGTTAAGGTAGTTGCTTGAGTATGGCTTACAAGCATTGAACAACCTCAAATTTGAAGTGCAGAGATGGTGATGTCTCCTCTCTCAGACACAGCTCATGGTAAGATACATAGTATGGACTTTGAATTGGCATGATTTGATGATGGGTTGTTCAAATTGTGCTTAATTCATGGATCACAATGCATAGAATGACCAGTAAATTTACATTATGTCCGTATGCAACACGTTGAAATCACGGTTTCAAATATTGACTGATTGTGATACATATCCGCTATATATAATATTGACCATATAATATCGGGAGATATAGCCAATATTGATAGTCGATATTGGCGATGTTGATACTGAAAACCATTAGTCTATACGTATACTGATTCCAAGATTTTAAACCACAGTTGAAATCAGAGAGAGGAGAGAGGGCATAATACAAACGAATACATACTCATGGAACTCAACTGGACAGTACTCTGTGTTGCTTCAGAGGGACTCCCAATGAAAAAGATAAGGCATGAGCTCAGTGACATTGAGAACTTGAGCGAGGACAAGATAGAGAAGTTGCTGCGAAGAAAATAAGCCTAAAGTAACCTGAACAAGTTATATAATCACTACGAGGAATCAAAATCACTGCAATAATACATATAATGTCTACACATGATCTCAGATAAAATAAGAAATGAAATAGAATTAGTTGTGATTATGATTTTGAAAATAAAATTTGAATTTGGGATAAATTAGGATTAGATATGATTTTTGTTAGGATTTAGATTTGAGGTAAGATTAAAATTAAATATTTGGTAATAGGTTTTAGTTAGGTTTTGACTCAAATAAAGAAAAATAGAAGGAATGAAAATGGGCTCATGGCTTGGGTTATGAAAAAATAAAAAAAAGATATGAAACGGACATGGGCGCAAGAAGTGAGCTTGTCTAAGAACAATACACAAAATAAATATCAATAATATTAATAATAACAATAATAACAATAATACACAAAGATATTTAACAATAACAATAATAATAATTACCAATAGTAATAACCATAATAATAATACATAACAACAATAATAATTAACACAAAATAAATACAATAAAAAAATACTATTATTTATTATTAAATCTCGTATTTCAAAAATAGAGGTATTACGTTCTACCCACCTTATAAAAATTTTGTCCTCGAAATTTCAATAAAGTAAGGAATAATAAAAGAAATCAAAGTTAAGGGAGAAAATAAACAAGCTTCCACGTCGCCTCTCTGGGACACCACGATTCACTTGCGCTCTCTGATCTCTGCTACCAGTTTCAATATAAAGTGATCAAAATCAGGAGACAAAATCAGAGAAATAGAATCGGAAAGAAGAATAAGAATCAAGATGGAATCCAGATCACTCTAAAAGAAGAGTTGGAATAAGGGATATCAAAAAATCAAAGAGATGGATATTCAAAGGGAGGACGGTCAACTTTCAAATGGAGTCAATATCATTGTATGGATAGTATATGTTTATTACAGTGTAAATATAATTTGTTTCAGGTCACCGGTAAGAGCTAGGTCCTCCTTGAGTAAACGTGGCTCTAATACCAAGAACACCATGTCACGCCCCGCTTCCCAAAATACGCGAAAACTGAGTCGCGACGAGAGTCGGCGATGTATATACGCGAGAAGAATACCCCAAGTATACACACTAAGGTTAAAGTAACCTGAATAAGTTATATAATCACTATGAAGAATCAACATCATTGCAATAATACATATAATGTCTACACATGATCTCAGATGAAATAAGAAATGAAATAGAATTAGTTGAGATTATAATTTTGAAAATAGGATTTGGATTTGGCTTAAGTTAGGATTAGATATGATTTTTGTTAGGATTTGAATTTGAGGTAAGATTAAAATTAGATATTGGGTAATAGGTTTTGGTCTGATTTGGCTCAAATAAAAGAAAATAGAAGGAATAGAAATGGGCTCGAGACTTGAGTTAAAGAAAAATAAAAGAAAGATATGAAACTGATATGAGCTAATGGTAAAAGGTAAAGCATATGGAAATGGGTACTTAGGTTTGGATTGAGCTTAGGATAAAGAATAAGAAAATGAAAGAAAAATGAAGAGAAAAATAGGGGGGTAAGAAGTGAGCGTGTCTAAGATAATACACAAAATAAATATCAATAATATTAATAATAAGAATAATAACTATACATAAAGATATTTAACAATAACAAAAATAATAATTACCAATACTAATAATCATAATAATAATGCATAGCAACAATAATAATTAACACAAAATATATGCAATAAAAAAAATACTATTATTCATTATTAAATCTTGTATTTCAAAAATAAAAGTATTACAATCAGATATCAGTATGATATTAGATATCAGTTTGAATCTATTTTTATGTTTGATTGGTCGATTGTAGTTGGTTTCAGTCATGCAACCTCTGCATCTGAACTTTTGAAACTTTGTCTGCCCCGTTTTCATGAGTAAAGTCTTTTATAGTGATGAATTTTCAGTTTAGTTTATCTCATGTTTTGTTTCTGTTCTTGATTTTTTTTGATATGCAGAACATGCTGCTCTTGAGGGCAATTCGAGGGCTGAATGAACTTGGCAAGGCTTTGCTAGGTATGTGGTTCACAACTCTTTCTTGCCTGGGATATTGTCTGATGATGTCAAATACTGTAGAAAGGTTTCATTAGGTATCTGGTGTCACTGTGAGAAATACTTCAGTTTCTTTTCACTATGAGGATCACTGTCACTGTTAATTCTATAAATAAGATGGAATTAGTTTAGGACATATAAGAAATAAAACACAAGAACTTGCACAACTGACTGTGACTTGTTTGCTCAAAATTGATGCCGCACATGATAATATTTTTGTCAGGAATTCCCTGCATCTCTCTCTCTTCATTTGGTAAATATTTGAAGCTAAATGTTAGGCATGACTGGATTCATTTTGACCTTAATTAACTGTTAATGTTGGGACTATACAACATAGTTGCTTGAAATCCTAATTAACTAAGCTATATTCTTCGGGTTTTTTTTTTTGTTTAGTTTTTAAATTTGGTGAGCTAATTGTGTGATTGTTGCAGGATCGGTCACTGAGCAAGTCATGTTGCTCGATAATATTGTGGCTGAAAATTAGGTTTGTCGATATGACCAGAAAAAATTATATGACTAACAGGCTTAAGCTACTTTTTATCTTTCTCTTGGAATTATTCAGTAAACAAAACATGCAGTTTTTCTTACTATCACACAACCATAGACGTAAATATTCATATACTTCTTGTAATGCATGCATAAACCTTGCAGCCAGTGCACCATTTTGTGTTGAAAATGCTACCTCCTTGCTTGATGTTTGCCTTCTCTCTATGGTTTGATTTTTTTTTTTCGTGGGCTTCATGGACCTTGTAACAGTTGCTTCTGTAGAAAAAAGTTTTTCAAAATTAAAATTAATAAAATCATATCTAAGTTTAATTATGTCACAAGAAAGATCAAATGGACTAGTCATATTATCTATAAAAAAAATAATATATTAGCAAAACTTGAATACAAAAGCTTGATTAAAAATTTGCATCTCAAAAAGCTAGAAGAATTGTTTTTTAATAGAATATTGATTAAATAATAATTTTTTAAAGTACATTTTAAAAGGATCTCATTTGAAATCTCCGCCTAAGGCCTTCCTAGAGATTGAGCCGCCCCTGTAGAGACGAGCAACAAGGCCTCGATGCAATGAGTTGCTTTGCCAAGAACGCGGCCTATCTAATGTCATCTTCCATCAGCTCGACGTTTGTGGTCATGTCAGCATTATTGCAAATTTGGCCGAGTTCATCACAACCGATTCCAAAAGCTCGATATTTTGGTATAGTATCTTAATTAGAGTACGTACATTCATTCGTATTTATATTGTATTAATGATTTGACGATGTACATTTCAACAAACAGGTAAACAATGCTGGAAACTTAGGGGATTTCTGTAGGGAAGTCAACTCAGTTGGGCCGGGCCGGCAACATGCACGGGCACGACCCGGCCCAGGCAGGATTCGGGCCAGACCGGCCTGGGTCCAGGGAAATTACGGGCCGGCCCCGGGTCCGCCAGTAGGTGGCCACGGCCCGGCCCAAAACCAAGTTCCTAACGGCTCTAATAGTCGTTGGGCTGACCGAGTCGGGCCGGGCCGACCGGCCCAGCCCAATGGTTATTAGAGGTGTTGGGAGGGGGTATTTGCAAATAGCCCCCAGCCTAAATCCCAACGGCTATTACAGCCATTGGGGATTTTGCAATATTTTTTGCAAATACCCTCTAACAGGTATATGCTTTGATTGTTGTGTTTTTTGAAAAAAAAATTTGCAAAAAAATACTCCACTTCTCTATAAATACCTCAACTTCTCCACTTCATTTCACACAACAAAAAACTATTCCTCTTCATTTTCCTCAAGCTCTATAAGCTCTCTTTTCTCTCTACAAGCTCTCAAGCTCTTTCTGCAAGCTCTATAAGCTCTCAAGCCTCAAGTTCTCAAGCTCTACAAGCACTCTCTCTCTCTCTCTCTCTCTCTCTCTCTCTCTCTCTCTACAAGCTCTACAAGCTCTCTCTAGTCAAGCTTTACAAGCTCTCTCGCCCCCCCCCCCCCCCCCCCAAGCTCTTCAAGCTTTTCAATCTGGTATTTATATTTTTATAAAATTAGAAACTAGCAAAAAAAATGGATGCCAATTCTAGTCAAGCTGAACCTAGTCAAGCTTCTGGTTCTACATTTCATGATAATTTTAATATTAGTAATAATACATGGGAAGCTCTCAATATGCCACTACGACACTCCACAAATTTCATTCATACAACTTATATCATGGACAGATTTTAATGTTTCTTTTGATGTACGTAGCACTGTTCTTCATATACCTATTAGTTCCCCTGAGGTATCAACTACCTCCACAACTCTTAAATCTGGAGTTTGAAAATATTTTAATAAATTAACTGTTAATGGATTTAGTAAGACTCAATGCAAGTTGTGCCCAGATTTTCATATTCTTTTTCAAAAAATGCGGGAACTGGTTCACTTACCTGACATATTAAGAGCAAACACCCCGAACACCAAACACGACAAACCCAAATTAGCACTTTGGGTGGCACTTTAGGCACTTTTAGTTATAATCGTGCGATAGATAAAACAAATTTAGCGAAATATCTTATTCGGTTTGAACAACCTTTTAGTATGGCTGAAGACGATGTATTTACAGATTATATTAGAACCACTCATAATTTGAATATGAGTGGGTCAGTAGGAACACTATAAGATCAGAAATATTTAAAGTATTTGAAAAACAAAAATAGATTTAGTTGTAGTTTTATCATCTTTGCCCCATAAAATTGCACTCACTTCTGATTATTGGGAAGCTCTTAACGCTGTCATTATATTGTTATTATTGTGCATTTTATTAATTCTGATTGGGTTTTAAATAAAAGAATTATCGGTTTTAAAAAGTTTCCTCATCCTCATAATGATTTAAATCTTAGTAAGATTATAATGTATGTTGCTAGAGAATATAAAATTGATTCTAAATTTTTACTGCTTCATTTGATAATGTTAGCAAAAATACTGTAGCAATTGAGATTTTAAAAAATTATTTAAAACCCGTTTTGAATGAAAATTTGTCATAGTTGATATGTTTGTCATATTATTAACTTGTGTGTACAAGATGGTTCAAAAATAATTAATAATTATTTTTAAAAATTAAGAGATATTATTATATTTATTAAAAGTAGTGTCTCAAGAAGGCAAACATTCAGACAAATTTGTTCGGTTTTAGAGTTACCTGCTAAAAAATTACCTCAATATATAAGAATCGTTAGAACTCATCACATAATATGTTGAGTAAAGCGATTCCTTATAAGGAGGCAATAAATAAGTTTATTTCTATTGAATTGCCTAACTGTTTTATTTCCGATAAGGAATGGAAAATTTGTGAATGGATTTATGAATTTTTAAAAAGATTTGAAAGAATAACAAAATTATTTTCTAGTATTTATTATCCAACGACAAGTATAATATTTTATGGGTTAAATGAAATAAGCGAAATATTTTCTGAATGTACAAATATTGATTCTATTCGAGATATTATTACTCCCATGAAGAAAATTTAATAAATATTTTAATTTTTTTCCTTTTATCTTTATTTTGTTACTATTATGAATCGTAGGATTAAATTTAATGGATGTAAATTTTTACTTAAAAATTTTTATGAAAGGATGGACTATGAGGATTGTGTTGCCTTAATGTGAGCAAATATTGATTCTTTTATAAATAAGTTATATGATGTTTATGAAACTACTTACGAAAATAAACAATCTACTTCATCTCAAAGTTCTTCAGCCTCTGGTAGTAGAAGTTTATAATTTTCTGGTCTTTTATCTGCTTTCAAAAAATCTAAAATTTTTGACTCTTTAAATGAACTTTATTATTATATACAACGTGTTATGACTCCTGAGATCAATCAAGACTCAAGATTTAAAATTTTGATATTTTGGCATGGTGGAAATCACAGGCATCAACTTATCATGTGCTTTCCATCATGACACATGATTTACGAACTCTTCTGGCATCTATAGTAGCTTCAGAGTCTGCTTTTAGTACAGGTGGTTAAGTGCTGACTGATACGAGGAACCGTCTAGCATCAGATGCGGTCGAGATGACTATATGCGGGAAGGATTGGCTGGATGCGAAAAAGAGAAGTCAAAATAAAAAAATTGATGATCTCATCGAAAATTCTCCAGAAGACTCCCCAGAAGATGAATGAAGACTTGTATTTTTTTATTTATGATTGATAAAATGTATGAAGAATGAAGACCTGTACCTTTTTTTATGTATTAATGATAAATTTGAAAAGAAATTTAATTTATACTTCAATTGCATTTGTATCAATTATTCATTTTATTGGATCATTAATAAAAAAAATATTTTCATTTCACTCTTTGTAATTTTCTTTGCTAATTTTATCACAACTAGAATAAGTAATTTTTTGAAAATTTTTAGATTTTTTTTAGAATTTTTAGGATTTTTTTAAGTTTTTTAATTTTTATTTTTTTTACTGACGGGCCGTCCCGAGGCGGGGCACCTGGGCCTTGGGCCATGCCCGGGTTCCACATTTGGAACCCGGGCCGAGCCGGTCACTTGTTGGTCAGGCAGGCGGGGGGGCACGGCCCAGCCCCTAGCCCGCCGTGCCCGGGCCAGCTTGGCCCGGGCACGGCCCAATTGATCCCAAGGTCTCTGTTGGCGACGAAGAAAAACTAGAACTGCAGATAGATCAAAAAACATTGGTACATAATTTTTTTGTAATTTAGCTCTCTCTTTAACATCAAAACAATTTGTTCTATGCACAAAAACTAATTAACCTCAAAAAGAAAAAACTAATTATTGGATTAATAATTTTAGGGTTCAGGCAACTATATCAGCCTACTTCAAGAAGAGGTTCGGCAAACCTTCGAAGGAGCAGTTGCTTGCACAGAGACGAACTACTACGGGCGTAAGAGAGTAACAGAAGCTCTGCTTCCTCTTCTTCAGCTTTCAAGCTCGGGGGCGAGGATTGTTAACATCTCCTCTCTCTCCCATCCGCACTCAAGAACTGCTACCTACCAAAACTCAAACTGAATCCACGCAGTCAGTTTTCTGCTTGTGGATCCTCACAACCACAACCCTTTTCAAACTCGTGTTCTGTCACTCAAATTGAACTCAAGAGTGCGTCTTGTGAAGCTTCTCTCTCTAGATTCTACACTGATCTCTACGTGTCATAGAGCTTTGAGTTTGATTTGAGTCACAGAGGTTATGAGTTAGATCAGCATTACTCAATAATAGCTAGTGGATAAGATATGCGTCGCTTAGCTCTAAATCATTTCTTCCATAATTCCATGCACAAAAGAAATGAGGTGAAAATTTAAATTTGTCTGCATGAGCAACAAGGTCAGAGTGTCCCCAGCATATACAAATAAGAAATCAATGTGCTGAAATTAGAAAAGAGAGAATGATTAGAAATATCAATGTGCCCAAATCACCGTACTTTATTGTGTTTCAGAATGTCCCCAGTCGAGAGACAAAGGCACGAACTAAGTGACATTGAGAAGTTGGACGAGGAGAGAATTGAAAATCTGTTGCAGAGATTTCTGAAGGACCTGAAGGAAGGGAAGCGCGAAGCCTGAGGGTGGATGCCAACGCTGCCATCGCACAGCGTATCGAAGCAAATGCATAAACAGGGGTTCTCGCCAAAAGGTACAAGAAGATGTGCACCAACTACGTTCGTCCAGGCTTCACGAAGACGGACACAAACTGGAACACAGGTAGAGGTCCGGTGATGTTGGCTGACCGCGGCCCTTCAGGCTGCGTCTTTCATCAGATCAGTATGGCAAAATTTTGACAAGGATAACCAAGTACTTAGTGCTCTACAGGTTATACTTCAGTCTTACTAATGTGTAGTTTCAGAAGAGGTTATCAAACAGAATGAAAGGTATCGAAATATCAATTCCTTTTGGACATCTAAATTCAAAATCTACTGTCTCCATCCAAAAGCAGTGCATTGTCATCAAGTCTCAAACCTTCTCCCTATTGCAATCATCGAGAGAAGTTTAATTTAGAAAGAAACGTGAGGTGATGAAAAAAGTAATGAGCAAAAATAACCACTACGGTTTTTAACAGTACTTTGGACCAGTGATGCCCACTGGAGTTGCTGAATCTGATGCCAAGTTTCAAAGGTATTTTTGCTAAGAATAAACAGACTAAGAAAAATGTACAGAGTAAAGTTGAAAGTGTACCAAGAATGTCAGATTCTACACTCTTACCTGCTTCAAATCGACAGTTAAATCAACATAGAATACAAGTAACCAGATGAAATTGATGTTTTTATCTTCACTTTCTTTCCCCACTCAGAAACAGAATATTAACAATCAACTGATTGTTGTCCTCAATCAAGAATGAGGAAAATACAAAATAGACATATTCGGTTAAACCAATTACAAAGCAGTTTCATTATTATAAATACTCGCTGCATCTAGCAGTGGCTGTAGACAGAAAACAGCTCAGAAACACCTAGACAGGAGAAAAGGTGGCAAATCAGAACTGCTAACCATAGCATTTAAAGATACGAGAAAGTAATTTCCATGCTATGACACAACAGTGATGCATTCTTCTCAGAGACTATAAATAGAAGAAATTGTTCCATCGGCAATGGAGGGGGGAAAAAATCATGGCTTTAGAATGCCATATTATCAAATGGCTTATAAAAGCTACATGCTGCATTCCAAGTATATTCCAATCAGCTCAAGAAAAAATACAAAAGGAAAACTCCCTCTCCTAAATCTGCGAAATTAACTGAGCTTGATGTACTACTCACAAACTGTATGCTAAGGCACCCAATTTAAGTCAAACAAGGGCCAGCAAGGGAAAGCTGCCTAGAAATCCAATTGTTTCGTCTCGAGAAGGAAAGAAGACACACAAGTTTATTCGCCGACAGTCAAACCAAAACCAAACTTGTAGTCTTTCTTCCGATGATCAACTGCAGAAGTTCAGATGTATATCTGATTCAATAACAAATCCAAAGGCCAAAGGCAACGACCAAAACATTGTCAGACAAGCTTAGCATGCCATGCTCACCTCTGCAGAAAGGATGAAGTTCACTCCCATATTTAATCTCTCTTCTAAAAACGCAGCTATGCAACCGTTTGAGTCAACCCTTCCCCTCAAACGACACTGCAATCAAGTTTTTAATCAGACTGGTATTCATGTGCGTGTGTGTTTGTAGTTTTAGTTTGGCATTCTAGATGAGATCTCTATTAAGCTTTTCCCACAGTTTATATGAATAATATGTTTCATATAAGCAGGTCATGTCACCATGATGATCTAGAATGTGGGAATGTTTTCACTGCTTTGAAACTCAGCTGCAGCATAAAACCCAATGAAACACCTTCATAAAGCTGATAAAACAAATCGTTCTTATAGATTGTACTAGACAGCATTAAAAAAATGAACATGGTCCCATACCAGCATTAATAATCCAAATATAATGATGCACAAAATAAAGATTGTCACCATACATACAAATGAAACAAATACGCCAAGCAGCTATTAACTTGAGCAAGTGATTTATGGGTATGGAAAGGATTGATAACAGCTGCTCCAAGCAACCAAATATGCCGAGCAGCATTTTTTTTTTTTTACACGATAGAGCACAGGTATATTCAGTGTAAGTGCACATGTAAAGCATGAGTAGGAAGGTAGGAAGGTTCCTTAGTTAAATGATAGAAGAACTAAAAGATTTACAGTAGATAGGGATGAGAATGGGCCGGGCCGGGCCAACTACTGACCCAGATTAAACTGGGCGGGTTCTAGGCCAGCACAGATTTGACTTGGGCATTTAATGGCCCGCCCAAGGAAAGCCCATTTCTTTTTGAGCCAGCCCATTAACTATTATAGAAAAAAAATCCTCAACAGAGAATTGGATATGTGAACTGTAAACATAGAAGAATGTAATGATACTATAATATGAAGTTGAAGTCAAATTGAGACCATGCACACTAGCAGTATAATGGAAATCTAACATGGCTTTCTCTGTTTTCTATCTTCCTCCACTCCTTCTCATGTCTCCCTATATTATTTAGCAAAAAGCAATCAACACGGTAAAAATCAACAAAATAACTCTTTTCACTTGAGTGCTTTCTTACTCCAATTTCCATGAAATATTTCACAACGCTAACTTGGTTGCTAAACGAGCCCAAAAATTCAATAAAAAATTCCAATTTCATCCTCATCCTCCACCTACTCGAATCTGCTGGGCTTGAAATGCCTGAGTCCCACTCCACATTAAGATTGAACACCAGCGAGGACCACTCCGTCAAGACTTTCCATCTCATCCTCATCCTCCACCTACGTACTGCGCAAATTAGAAATCCATTCCAAATTTAGCAAAAAACCAGCCATAATCAAAAACCCAACAACAAAAATTCCTCCATGTTGTCGTAGGACTCCCGATCAGCACCACCACCAGCAACAGCAGCAACAACAAATGAGTCAGCCATCAGAAGATCTTACAATGAAGATGAGAGAGAGAAAAAGGCTAGAGATTTGTGAGGAAATCGACATGGGTCACTTGAGAACAAGAAATAGAAGAAGGGATTGGAAAATTGAAGCGTTGACGAGAGGGAGGATTTGAGGCGGCGGCGAGATCCTGCAACATCACCAGCGGCGAGAGCTCGCGAACGAGGGCGGCGAGGTTAGAGATAGACGAGGGGAGGATTTGAGGCTGCAACGATATCCTATGGCGTTGGTCGTGACGAGAGCTCGCGGACGAGGGCGACAAGGGCCTCGAGGGGGGGAGAGAGAGAGATTTAGGGAAGACAAACAACCGCTGCGATTTGTGGAAGGAGAAAGAAAGATTTACCCTAAAAATTGGATTAAGAGGGGCGGGTTTCGGGCTACTAGGCGGATTGTGGATAGCACCATATTTGACCCGAAAATGTTTATGGGTCATTTGGGCAGGACTCTACCGGATCTTTCGGGCCAACCCGATTGAGCCGCAGGCTAGCCCTGCCCATTCTCACACCCCTAACAGTAGATAATACTTTTGGCGGAAAGATCAATTTTGGGCCTCAGTTAAACGTGCTTGAGCAAGAGGAGTACATATCCTCGTATCAAATCACACCATTTAATTATTTTATAAAAGAGAAATTATTATCCAGGGAACCATATGGGATTTGGGACAGCACCCCTCATCTCAAAGATTTTTCTTTTCCCTGTTAGTTATAACTCCAAAAAGTATGCCATCTGAAATACGTTAAAGCACGGGATATGATCTCTCACTTGAGGCTTTTACACTAAAAAAATCCTACCGCATTAGCCCTCCCTTAGTTATGATCCATTATTAAGAAGGATTTTGGGAAAAGTTAAGCTTCAAGGAGTCAAGTACTTGCAAGATTTAACAGTTTTCAAGCAGGATAGAGGTGTTAAATGAGGAATCTTTTAGCTAAGGGATGCTACCTACAAAGACCTCTACGATAAGGGTGCCATCTGTTATCTAAGGTTTTATAAATGTACAGGATAATTAAATAATTCAAATATTCATTCTACAATAGAATATAAAAGCATTTTCCAACAAGTCAACAGAAGATTAAAGGTTTCAAACTAAAAGAAGTATGATTTGAGTAAATGAGAAAAAGCAGGCTTTTATGAGACTACAATCTAATAAATAATATTTAAAAATATCAAAGCAACGTTAGCGCATGTCATGAAAGGGTCTTGTATTTCAATCTGATGGGACAACTACAGTGATGTTAGAATGTTTCTAACAGATAAAAAGGATTGAAAATGGCGTCTAAAAATATTAGTCTATCACTTTCACCATGCATCAAGGTGTTGAGATATGCATCGAGGTGTTGAGATGTACCTCAAGGTTTATATGAGAGGTTGTTTGGGGAAGGCAAAATTGAAGGTTTGCACAGCGTTTACTAGAAGAATCATTTCATGCTTGCATGTTTAAGTAAACAAATAGAAAAGAGTGCTTAAGAATGGAAAAAAAGCTAAATCAGAAATTAAAAAGGAGTTTATGAAAGAAACTAAGTTGACAACTTCAAGTTTGAAATGGAGTATAAACCGCAAGTACCTAGATGCTTTTTCCAGTAAGCATCAAGTTAAACAAAAATCATTGAGCTTTCATATTTTGCAAAACAAATAAGATGTTCAAGAACAAAAAATGAATAAGGGAAAAAAGAGGATTCCCCTCTCACCATTTATGGAGAAAGAAGAAAAAAGTCAACTTGAGCATGAAAAGGGTCAAGGAGAGACCTTTCAGGTGCAACAGTCTAATCTAATATTGAAAGACTATGAAGAATATTTTCCTTAAAATGTTATGGCTGAATTGGTCTCCTCATTATTAACACATAAACCAGATGATTGAAGGCATTTCACCTCCAAAGATGGAAGCAGCTTCTCTCTTTTCCTACTAGGCTAAAACTAAAAAATTGGACAACCAATGGGTCTTTTCGATAAACTGCACAAGTGTTTGCTTTCAATTATGAATTATCTGTATTTATGAATGAAATTGTATGCAAGCTTCTTTATGGAGTCAATCATTTTGCTAAGACATGATAACATAATAATAAAAACAAATTGATATAAAATGCATGCACCTAGTTCAAGATGTGCAAGTGATGAAATGTTATATGCACATCATTAATTATGAATCTAGATATCCATGTTCAAAGACTAACATCCCTTGTCACATACTTGTGTCTCTAGTTTCCAGTTTCCAGAAAATCTTTTATAACATGAATTTATATTGAACCTTTTATACCCCGATATAATGTTTTAACTCTTTTTTTGATATCCTATGCCCTTTCAGTTGGGCAAACATCTCAGTTTACTATGATACGTTGATGCATCTCCTAAATTTTAAACAAATGAAACTAATATTGATCCTGGCTATGGTACATTTCCCAAAAATCTCAATTTACTATGACGCATCTTACCAAAAGCTTTAGCTGAACAGTAAAAGTACTTGAAGAACTCAAATAGTATTCCTTATAAAAGTCTTTCTTTCTTATTCATAGAATGTCTTTCTTTCTTATTCACAGACTACTGCTTAAAAGCTATTTGGAATTAAAGGACCACTGAAGCCGTTAAACACTATATTCATAATATGATAGATACAAGATTATAAAAGCATGCGAGTTAAAAACAATAAGCCAAAGTTCATATTGTGGTAACAATTCAACTTGTAAATGTAACCAGATATAAACACATTTTCATATGTTTGATTGTACTTGAAGAGAAGACAAACCAACAACTGTTAACGACTAGAAAGAGCAAAACATTCTTCTTCTGTTATACTCATATAACCTTGAATAACAAAATTTTAACAAATAACTGTGTCTATTTAATATTTAATGCAGTAATGAGGACGTAATCCAAGCTACATATGTATTGAAGTCATAATTAAGAAGGGAAAATTACTGAGCAAAATCGAGAACCATGATTAAATAAAATAGAAACCCAAAATGCCAACATAAATATGCCATATTAAATGGAAAATAAATAGGTGACGCCCTTCCAAGAAATTAGTTCAAGGTATAATGATGATAAAGGATCACAAAAAATAAAAATGATTGCAACCAAAAAAGAGAATGACTAAACAAAAGCTGCAATTTGATGGCAACATAAGTTACCTGTCTTAGGATATAATCATAGCCAAAGCTTGCAGTGCTATCTCTTGTCATGTGATTGTACATGAAATCAGCTGCAAGAGAAACCTGCATGTGTAATGTTATATTAGTACAGGAATTTACAAATTAACTTGGCAGCTCTTTAGACTGTCTAAGTTGTTTTAAAAAAAAAAAACACCTTCTCCGATACTTTCTGAACATAACTCAGAGCAACTATTCCAGTACTTGCGACTTGACCGGTTGCAACCTGCACTCATTGAAAATATCCAGAAAATAAGTTAATCAGTAAACAGCATCATATGTTGATTTTCTCAAATAGAAACTTCCCAAGTGTGCAGTTTCCATACTAGTTGTGTTTCCAGTTAGATTTCTCAAAGATGAGAAAGCCACTTCGAATATGAGAAAATGTGTTTTTCCTTGAAAACTAAATATCTAAAATCTTGCACAGTAACTAGAAAAATGATGCCCCATGGGCTACGTACATAGAATGCCTCGATTCGGTTAACTAACAGCCTTGATCATCATCAGATATTGCTTCAAAACCCATATAAAATAATAAAACAAACCCCAAAGTTATTGGGTACTTCAGTCACAATAAAACAAAAATAAAGGTTAACTAGTAGTGTCTTTTACAGTTACTCGTGCACAAGAAGTATCTACTTGTTCTGTTTATACAATATAAGATTTGCCACACCATGAATCTTGAAAGTGTGGCACAAGTATGCTTCTTTTAGATAATATATATGGAACCCTTGCCTGTCTTAGACATACATTCACGAACACAAATCAGCAAAATGTGTGCCTGTGCAAACACACAAAACCTAGATCTAGGAATTTTCAACCATTGGGAATAAGGAATCATAAGTGGGTCAGTGAATGAAAACTATAATAGTATAAAACCCCATTAGTAGCAGCTGCCAGGAGTGGGAATGGGTCGGACTCAGGCGAGGCTCATATAAGCCTAAGTCATCGGTGTTCAAAGACTCGGCCGAGTCGAGTCGGACTCAGCGAGCTTCGAGACGACTCGGACGCTCGAGTCAGGAGACTCAGCCCAGGGGAGCCCGGATCGGCCTCGACTCGGAGTCGAATCGGCCGACTCGGCTTAGTCGGCCGACTCGGCTGAGTCTTCCCTGACTCGGCCGAGTCAACCGATTCGACTCCGAATCGAGGTCAATCGGGCTCGACTCTGTTCGCCCGTGACGGTCGCCTCTAAAGCGAGAAAAAAGGGGAAATCAGACTTACCTCTCCGATCGCCGCTCCTCGCATGTGCTTCTTAGCTCACCGGTGCTCTGTCGATCGCCTCCAGGTACCCCCTCTCTTTCCCTCTCCGTCTCCAATCACTCCCTCTCTCCCTCTGACCTCTCTCTCCCTCAGTCTCTCTGTCCTCTCTCTCCCCCTCCGTCTCCCAGCTCTCTCTCCCCCTTTGTCCCTCTCCCAGCTCTCTCTCTGTGTCCCTCTCCCAGTTCTCTCCGTCTCTCTCTCCCTCAGTCTCTCTGTCCTCTCTCCCCCTCTGTCCTCTCCTCTCTCCGTCTCTCTCTCCCCCCTGTGTTCCTCTCTCCCCCTCAGTCTTTTTCTATTTAACAGTTTTTTAATTTAATTTAGTTTAAATTAGTTTAGTTTAGTTTAATTTAGTTTAATTAATTTTAGTTATTTTATTTAAGTTAGGTAATTTAGTAATTTTATTGAAGTTAGGTAAATTAATTTAATTTAGTTTAATTTAGTTTAAATTAGTTTAGGTTAGTTTAATTTAATTTAGTGGTTTTATTTAAGTTAGGTAATTAGTAATTTTATTGAAGTTAGATAAATTAATTTAAATTAAGTTAAATTAAGTTCGGTAACTTAGTAATTTTATTTAATTTAGTAAACATAATATATAGTAAAATTAATTTATTTTAAGTAGCTATGATGTAATTTAGTTAATTTAATTAATTTTAGTTTTAATTTAGTTAATTTTAGTTTTAATTTAATTTAAAAGATTTTTTTTAAATTTCAGTATGGCTCCAAAGCAACGCGATATTGGATGGGAACATGGTACCCATATTGATGGAAGTAGAAAACTTGTGAAGTGTAATTATAGTGAGAAACAAGTTCATTGCGGTATCAATAGATTGAAGCAACATATAGCACATATACCCGGTCATGTGGAAAGATACTTGCGAGTACCAAAAGAAGTATCTTAAATAATGAGACAACATCGTTCTGAAGGTAGCAAAGAAAGAGCGGACATAAAAATCCAAGAAAGAGCGACTGATGAAATCTTTAAGTGAGGAAGATTTTTATGATGCGGCCGATAAAGATTCTAAAAATGAAATTGAAGAATTTGGTGGTTTGAAAGAAGTTGAAAGAAGACAATTAAAACAAGCTATGAAAGAAAGTCGTGAAATGACTTGGAGATCGACAGAATGTCATACAAGAGATATTGGTTGCAGTATTCGCAGCCTTTAGGATCAGGGATCAAGCGTGGATTGCTTCGGAGTTTTACCACTAGAGAAGCTGAAATTCCAGCTCATGGTATTGATCCTTACATGTTCCCAACAAAATATAAATCAATCAAAAGCATGTTTTCAACTGAGAATATTAAAAAAGTTGAAAAATCCATGGCAAAATTCTTCCACTACAATACAATATCATTCAATGCAGCTGATAGTGGTCCTTACTATCAAGCCATGAATAATATTATTGCAGAGGCAGGCTAATACTATTGCAGAGGCAAGCCCAGGTGTAAAAGGCCCAACAGGGTACCAGATTGGCAATCTGTATTTGAAAAAGGAAATAAAAGAAATTGAAGCATATATTGCTTCAATAAAAGCAAAATGGTCGCAGTATGATTGCACGATCATGTGTGATATCTGGAGTTCCCGAAATAGAAAGTCTATTATTAATTTCATGATTTATTGTGATAGAAGCATGATTTACCATACTTTTATTGATACTACTAATATCTCGAAAACTGTTGATTATATATTCTCTCTAATGGATAAAGTTGTTGATGAAGTTGGTGAAGAAAATATCGTGCAGGTTGTAACAGACAATGAGGCAAGTTTCAAAGCAGCTGGTCACTTGTTCATGGAGAAGAGAGAACATTTGTTTTAGTCTCCCTGTGCAGCACATTGCATTGATTTGACTCTTAAAGATATTGGCTCGATGAAATCAGTCAAGGAGACATTAGATGATGCTAAGATGATCACATCATTCATTTATAATAGCCTCAAAATGGTGAATTTAATGAAGTTATTTACCAGAGAGAGATTTGTTGAGATCAGGTATAACACAGTTTGCCACCGAGTTTATTTCTATTGAAAGTTTTATTCACTATGAACAAGATTTGAAAAGAATGTGTACAATAACCGAATGGCGTGAATTCAACAAGGAGTAGAAGTGTGAGAGATAAGGTTTCTAATCTCATTTTGACTGACCGGTTTTGGAAGAAGGCAAGAAGAGGTCCAAAATTATTATGGATCCTCTTGTTAGAGTCTTGAAGATAGTGGACCAGGATAAGAAACCTACATTATTTATTATCCATGAAGTTATGGATAAGAGCAAAATTGGTTATAAAGGCATCAAATAAGAATTAGAAGAAGTATTGGGATATCATTGATAAAAGATGGGATGAACAATTGCATAGACACTTTCATACTGCTGGTAATTCATTTGCCTAGAAATTATATTTGTTGACTAGAAATTGAAACTGTCATATCATAACAATCATGTGTTTACATTATTGCAGCATATTTTTTAAATCCAGCACTACAATATTCAAAAACTTTTCTACACATTCAGAAGTGAAAAATGGATTAAAGGAGGTCATTAAAAGATTGAAGTCGAATTTGAATAAACAAGTAAGAGCTATTAATGAGGTAATAATAATTTATTTATTCCATCGATAAAATGTTATGTAAATATTAACACTTATGATGTGGAATCTCACAGATAAAATTATTTGTGGATGGAATTGGAGAAGTTGGTAGCTCACTGACTAGAAGAGCAGTGCAACAATCTCTTTCAGCTGATTAGTAGATTAACTATGGTGAAGAAGCTCCCAATCTGCAGAAATTGCCATCAAATTTTTAAGCCAAACATATTCTTCATCGAGTTGTGGAAGAAATTGGAACACGTGATCACTGATTCATACAAAATTACGCAACCAGTTGGCAATAAAAAAATTACATAAACTAGTGTTTGTGCATTACAATATGCGGTTGCGAGTAAGAAACTTAACATGCAAAAGCGACACTGATGATTATTACAACTCAATTGATCTGAACAATATTTTCAAGGATGATATATTAGATGAGTGGATTCAGGAGGGAGAACAACCAATGTTACCACTAGATGACTTAAGTTGGTTGGATGAAGGTATTCGTCGTAGTGACGAAAGTAGCGGTGATGACGACGACCATGGTGATGGCAGTGATGATGACAGCGATGGTGATGATGATAATGATGGTGGTTATGGCGATAATGGTAGTAATGATGAAGAGACTCATGGTGTTAGTGGAAACTAACGAGGTGGTGCTATGACGTGGAATTCAAAGTATTATGTCACAGAAGAGACAGATCATGGAGGCCGAGCAGGAATTTCGCAACAGTATAGGCATTTGAATCGGTTGGTTGATTTGAGTTCTAACTATGATTATTCAAGTGGGCATGATAACTACTCATATAGTTATCAGTCTTGAAAGCCATTTACACTGGTTGGGTTTGACATCTGGCCAACATTCTAACACTGATTATTCTAGCACTGGTGAATATTCTACTAGCAGCGCTGAATATCGAGGTTTTGGGTATTATCACCATGAAGCTGATATTGCACAACTCCTACTGCCATATTACTCTGATGTTGGAACCTCTAGCCAATCATCTCAGCCTACAGGATCTCACCCACAAACATATTATTATCCTTATAGAAACTATATATGTCCGATTTCTATACTTATCGCGGGGATGATGATAATGATGATTTTATGCCTCCTCACAATTCAATTGAAAATGACTACGTTAGCAGGTACTTATGAATTATTTTGTACAATTTACTATATTATGCATGTATTTTGATATGTTTCTACTGACAATACTTGTATTTATACTTTCACTTTATATTTTGTGTGCTAAGTGATATGTTTTGAATATGTGATATTCTATATTTTTTAAAGATTTATCATGATTTTTTCATAATTTTTTAAGCTTTTTATGTAGCGTTTTGCGCGTATCGTCCGAGTCCAATCCGAATCGCCGAGATCGATCCGTCTCGATGCCGGCCGAGTCGGCGGCCGAGACCACGATTTTGAACCATGCAGGTCATAGTTCGTTTTTTTCCTTGAAACCCAAGCCCGATGACCCATTTACTGATCAGACTTCGATTTCTAGGCCTGAGTCCATTTCTAAAACAAAACAGGTCGAACTCGGGCCATAATCGGACACACATTCTTATGTGATTAAGTGAATAAATTTTAATACAATATATATTTTTTTAGATTAATCAAGTGAAGAATAGATAAAGAGAAAAGTAGGGAAGTCAATGATCATACATTATGAAGAAAATAATAATTATGTTAATAAGTAAAACATATTTACTATGTAACTAAAATTATGTTTTAATTCATTCTTATAAGTTATAACAACAGAGGGTGAGAGAGATAATAGTTCTCTACTAATGTTGACTGCAAGAGAGTCACTATCTTATTCATTTCAATATTACATACATAGTGCAGAAATCCAACAAGGTGAATACAAATATCTATCTCATACAAATCCCTCGAAGATTAAGGTTTTTTTTTAATGGTACGAAGATTAAGGTTAACGATTCATAAACACATAACTCATTCAAGCCCATCAGGCCACTTGTCCTGAGACCAAACTTATTCCAATCAGTGTTGTCGAGGCACAGAGACCTAATATGCACGAGGCGCAAAGTGCAAGTGAGGCACAGCGCCTCACTTCATTGAGGTGCAGCAGCAGCAAAAGGCAGCAGCAGCAAAAGGCAACAGCAGCAAGATGCAGTAAAGAAAGCAGCAGCAGCAGCAGCATAGAGAAGTAACAGGAGAGAGAAGCAGCAGCGAGAAGCAGCAGCAGCAGTGCAACAGCAGCAACAAGAAGCAGCAATAGCAACATCGAGAAGCAGCAAGAGTGAGAAGCAGCGGCAGCGAGAAGAAGAGGAGGCAGCAACAGCGAGAAGCATAGGAGGAGGAGGAGGAGAATCAATAGGCGCAGAAGAAGAGAAGAAGAAGCATCAACTGTAGCATAAGATCAAAAAAAAAAAAAAAAAAGCGGACCAAGAAATTGGGCCCAAGCCTGATTAAAAGTTATAAATAGTTGTGCCAAGCCCCACTAAACCGGGCCGGACTGAGCAAACCCAGCCAGGCTTGACCCAATTCCCAAACCTAGCAGCTACACTATTGACTAGCACCATCAATCTATGTTCATATACATTCAAACTTCAATTACAACAATCCAAAATAAAAATAATATATGATGCGTTCAGACTTTACTAAAAAGTTCCATATTTCTGTCCAGCTACAGTGCCTATGTCTCTACTACAGCAAGTTAAAGCAAGAAGTTCAACCTTGGACTGCCATGGTCTTGACCCTAGCTTAGCGGCAGAGTAACTTCAGAATCTCAGCCCTTCTCCTTAATAGCCAGTAGTTCAACCTTGCAATGAACATTTGTTACTTAAGTATCCACCTTTAGTTATTAGTCTCATTTAATATAATAATACTACTTTGTCACCAAAAAAAAAGGGTGAGTATGCCTCTATTGTGATTGCAATATCCATCATCATGTGAGCTGTTATGGTATTAAATCTAGCCAGCTATGGACCAAATCAAAGTCAAGAAAACTCCGCAGAAGAACTAATCCTATTTTTCCTAAAATCATTAGGATACTAACAGAACTGGTGCCAAAATTCTGGGCAATGTAACTACAAGCTTATAGTATGAGAAACTATAGTGCCTGTCAATTTATCACTACAAGGTACAATACCTGTAATGCAATTAACAGATTGTGAGATAACTTACTAGACACACAATTTAAGCACACACAATACTTGATTTGTGAACCTATAATTTTGGCAGAGTATCCAAACGTTGCAGCCTTAATTATTACACATAGCTTAAGTCTTGAGCTCTTAGCAAGTCAAAGAGGAAAGCACAAAGATTAAACTTCATAATGTGCTTTGGGGAAAAAAGGAAAAAAAAAAACTTTTCCAAGCTTAATATTTTGAGCATTTTAAAATATTACATGTGAAATATATGACAACTAATTCTCCATCAAAGCTTACACCCAGATTGCATGGTTTTCAGGGCCTTACATTTGCCTTGGAACCCCATAAAAGAGGTATCTGCTTAAGTGAGCTAAATTACCATTTCTACACAAAAGCTGATACTGGACAACAAAAGAAGTGAGCAAAAGGATATATAAATTTCATCAGTAAAAAAACAAGAAAAATGAGGACATAAAAATTAAATATAACAAGTGAAAGGGGAAACAGGATGGACAAATATAGATAGGCTGCCCTACATTTTACACAGACATCCTACATTTTTTAATATAAATTTATTTTGTAATATTAGTATTTCCAAGATACCAAATTATCAGAACAATCTGTGTAGGAAACTGCAAACTAAAATGCTTCATGTCGCACTGACAAACTGTTGGGAATTGTAAATAAACAACATGCATGATGTTTAAGTTAATGTCATCAGCACACTCTTTTTATTCCAAAAATAGAGCCAACAGATTATTGCTTCCCACAGAATTTCAAAGTTTGCATGAAATAAACTGAGAAAGAGTCGTAATACCATCTTATCCGTGTTATACCGTGAAGCATAGCCAATACCAGACTTTCTTTGGTGGCCAAGCCAAAAAACTTCAGCTCCTAAAGACAAATTGGGGGTGACACTCTGCAGGAATTAAAAAAAAGTCAGAATTGGTCAGAATGCAAGATGATACTGACTAAAAAGGTAAAGTTTATGTAGATGCATGTGTGTATGGGAAAGATTATATTACACCTGGGATGTAATATAAGAGTCTCCAACTATCTATGAAAATACACAAAGAGCCCCACCCATATTGATAACCCATTATTCACTGTGACCTACACAATTTAAAACCCGTGAGAAATTGATCAGATACGAAACAGCTTGATCAGATACTCCTTGAGAATTGAGCTTGTTCTACCTGAATTAGCATCTGGTAGTTTTGGTTATGTTTCTATTTTCAACTAAACCGATCAATAGACGGAACACTCTCTCCACTCTCTTCGAGATAGTTGCACTTACTTTTACAATGAATTATCTTCTACCTAGGTGTATCCTCTTCTGAAGAAGCTCATTTCAATATATGAGTTGAAGATGCCTTGCTCAAATGGAGTGAAACAAGAACTTCAAGATTGATTAAATGAATATAATATTTCAAGGGAAAAGAACTGAGACTGGTCAATGTCAGAATTAAGGAAAACTTCGCATCAAATAAAGTAGTAGAATAATAGAAAAATGAAGAGGGGAAACTAGAGGTACAATGAAGAATCATTAGGATAACAACAAAAGAAGAAAGACAAAAAAGAATAAGAAAAGAAATTAATAGGTTCTGCACTTAAACAACATCAAAAAAACCATTATCTCAGATTCTAAACTCTGTTGAGGATCTGGCCTATAATACCCTTACCAAAATCTGATATCATTAATTCCTTTTTTTTACATTCCAGTTGCACATGTATAACGACCTAAAAGGACTTTTTGGTCTCCACAAATGATACATCTTCACTAAGGCTCGAGTAAACTGCAACCATGCACTTGGTTCTTTTCTTCATTTTCTTTTTCCTTTTTTTTTGTTAGCAACTCCAGAAAAAGAGAGCACTTCATTATCTTATAATTATTTACTTGATTAGACTACATTTCCCTGCACAACTATGTACAAGAATACAGGGTTTTTGAGAAAGGGCTCTTATAAAGCTTCTCTCCTTTTAAAACCAGAAATATCTACAAGAATAAGAAATTTGAACTTCAACTGTCTGTATTACTCTAGAAAATCAAAGGGAAATTTTGAATGATAATTGCAGATATTAGTAATTTTGACTTTGATGAATTCTTATTCCTTTGACGAATTTTGATTGGGGCAATGACCCTTCATCTCTAGCCAAACTTTAGCTAAGCCTTTCTTCAGTATACCAAACATATTGCATCACAATTTTGAAGGATCTGGGATTTGCACCAATACAGCTGAAACCACAATTAAGACGTACTTTCATATGGAAAAAACCTCACCTCTTGCACTAACTGGTTTTTTCCTAACCCCAAACCAAAGACTGCATATAATATAGAGTCACCTTTAATCACCTCTCATCAATGTCTATCGCTAAGTTCTAGGTGGATAGTGTGTTAAACAGGAAACTTCCCCCAAAAAAAAAGAATTTGGAAAAGGTGCTTGAAAATCAAAGAAATCTTCAATTCATAAAAACAAAAAAAAATACAATCAAATATATCAAACTGAGTCAATAGTCACATTTCATATAGATTGTTGGGTTGCATCCAAATTACTAATTCTCAATTTCGTTACTGCTGATTGTGATGTAAAACCCACCTAGATCGCAATCACCTTCAAATCGAATCAAGATTTTAAATTGAGAAAAAAAATAAAATTTGGGTTTCCACCCCTTACGCGGGCTTCTCACCCAAAACTCGAGAGCAAAAGAGACTCAAGAATTACCAGATAATTTGTGAAAATTTTAATCATTCAATAATTCATTTTTTATTCCAATAGTTCAAGGGGCCTTATATAGGCTTTACAAAAAAGGAGTACTGGGAAATAACCGATGTGGTACTAAACGCCCACAAAGGAACACAAATACAACTAAAACACCAACTCAAATAAAGCTGAAACAAAATACTGAATCTCTCGAATAAGCTAAGGCATGAAGAGATAAAGGACTGCGTGATGTCCTCATCAATTCCCTCGGGGTGGGAGGAACTCGACCCTGTCGAATGAGGACTCTCCTCACGAAGCATCTCAATCGAGCCAAGGTGGTGGTCGTGGCAACAGCATGGGAACATCATGTCGAGACCATGGTGGCGGAGGAGGAGCTGGTCTCCGTGACAGATCGGTGGTGGAAGATAGCAGCACGATCAAGGAACAGGGAGTAGAGCGAGGTGCATCATCCTGGCTGAAAACAGAGCTGATACCAGGATCCCACGGGCTATCCAACTCGTAAGCAATCACCATGTTATCAACTGTAAATTCCTGCAAAATACTATATGGGTATGCAGCAAATTTGTAGGGCTTATTGCAAATTGCTATCAGCCTAGTGATATCATCAGTATGTGCAACAGGCAGATGCAATGCAGTAGGTATTCTAAGCATAACTCCTAACGATGGGAGAATGAGAGATATGATATGCCTAGAAGGACACACACCTAAAGATGGAGGTACAGAGGACTCAGACACAAACTCTAAACAACCTGAAAAAGAAGTATTAGAAACCATTTGTTGGACCTTGGCAAGAAATTCAGGTGACTCCCCAAAAGATGAATTGATAGGAATACCATAAAACTAGGTTCAACACAAGGAGACTCGACTAGCTGGTTAGGCACAGTGGGTATATTAGGCTCAACTGTCTCGTCCACGTCATCATTGCACTATCAGGAGACTTATGAATTTCACCAATAATTTGTGTGACAGAATCAACTGCCATGTCTTCAATTTATTAACAGTTCCAGAAGAAACTTGGTCATCCTTAACAGGCTTCGATTCGTCAACTTCATCAGTGGACACAGTTCTAACAGGTTGACTCTCCGAGGGGCACTGATAGTGATAATGTCCATAGCCCTTACAGTTAGAACATTTGACCTTGGCATTGTTCAGTGTCTTGAAAGTCAAGTCCAATCTTAAGGCCACATCAAAGGCATCTTCAACGGTGTCTAGGTCATAGAGGCCAGTAATCATAGCACGTTTTATCTTAGGCCGTAAACCCCAAATAAACCTAGTTAGAGCCTCAGAAGGGTGCTCGCTCACTTCACTACGAAGGGTAAATCCTTAAATATGGTAATGTACTCATGAACGGACATATGACCCTGTTGGAGATTGTGTAGCTGGTCTAAGTGGGAGTCCCTATCATGCTGATTAGTCATGATGACTCAAGCAAGCAAGCAGATGCAATGGAGAGCCCTAAAGTCGGTTAAACTAAATGCATGCACTAAACAAAATTCCCTAAAGTTTAAGGCTCAAATGTAAATAAAAATGCATCCTAAAATGATGCAAAGATGCAACCACTAGATCGAAGCAAATAGCATTTATACCAACAAATTATAGCAATCTGTATAGTAGTTGCAAGTAATCAACAGTTAATGAACTAGGTCAAGTTGTGATATCACCTGAGGTGGAGTCGTTCACGCCTGGGAAGAAGACCGTAGCTCGAACCTGAATGAGACTGCTGTAGGCGCGTAGTACTGGTCGTCACGAATCCAATGCCTCGAAAACGGGTCAATTCGGACTTGAAACGAGTCCGGAACGACCTCTGGAAGATCTGGTCTGTATCTGAACTGAACCGAACCAGTTTGAATTCCCGTTGAACCAGACTTGAATCAGACCCGGCTCAGGGTTGGTCTGCTCAGCTTGGACCGGGCTTGGGTCGGGTTTGACCCAACTCAAAATGGGCTGAGTCCCTAAAAGAGACCAGGGCCTGATCCCTTTCGAGCTCCTCCGTCACCCTCGCAGCTAGGGCAGGGGACGAGCGACGAAGACGGCGGCGGCGTGGCGATGTCGGCGGTCTGGAGCGATCGCCGGCGAGGCTCCCACGACGACAAGGACCAGACGGCGGCGGAAGCTGAGGCGACGATGACGGCGGCGACTCTGATCAAGGGCGGATGGCGGTGGCGATGGCGGCGATCTTGGTGGATCTCGGGTGGGATCGGTCAGAGGAGATGGCGGCGGCTGAAGCTTTCACCGGCGAGGCTCCCACGACGAGGCTCCCACGGCGCTTGAGATCTACGGCGACAAAGGCCTCGTCGAGCAGAGGCTGAGTTTGTCGGTGGAGGAAGGAGGGGGTCGTGGCGGCGATCTTCAGCGATCCCTCCCTCGATCTTCGCTAGGGCTCGCGACACGGAGCGGCTTGCGGTGGCGGTGGCAACAGGCGGTGAAGGGAGTTCTCGTCGAAGTTGGTGAAGGATGTCAGTGACCGCCCTGGACTTGAAGGCGAAGGCCGTGGGGAACTCAACTTCGACGGTGATGTCTCCGGGCGCTGTCAGGCCTCGATGGGTGGTGAACGGTGCAGCGACGGCGGCGGAAAACAGGGCGGTGGAGGGTGCTGCTGTGGGGGCGGTCTCCTGGCGATGATGACGGTGGGGGACGTGGGTGTTGGTGTAGATCAGAGGCGGCAGTGGCTGAGATCGAGCGGGTGGTGCGGTGATGTTGATGAAGACGGTGGCAGCGGTTGATCTCTGACGACGATCTCTGTCGATCGTGGCAGAGGAAGAGGACAAGACGATGACGATGGCGGCGGTTGCTTGACGGCGGCGTGGGCCGGGATGACGACAACGACGAGCGGCAGCGGCGGCGGTGGATCCTGTTGCAGATAAGGATGGGGGTGATGAACAGTAGGATTTGGGAATTAACGGGGATTTTTGAAGGGAATTTCGATGAATTTTCTTTTTTTTTTTTTGACTGAATCTGGAATAGATCTAGGGTTTTTTTTTTTTTGGAATATAGATCTAGGGTTTGGGAGATTGGGAAAAAAATTTGGAAAAGGAAAAATTTCGAAGGGGATTGAAAACCGGTGCTCTGATACCAAAATGATGTAAAACCCACCTAGATCGCAATCACCTTCAAATCGAATCAAGATTTTAAATTGAGAAAAAAGATAAAATTTGGGTTTCCACCCCTTACGCGGGCTTCTCACCCAAAACTCGAGAGCAAAGAGACTCAAGAATTACCAGATAATTTGTGAAAATTTTAATCATTCAATAATTCATTTTTTATTCCAATAGTTCAAGGGGCCTTATATAGGCTTTACAAAAAAGGAGTACTGGGAAATAACCGATGTGGTACTAAACGCCCACAAGGAACACAAATACAACTAAAACACCAACTCAAATAAAGCTGAAACAAAATACTGAATCTCTCGAATAAGCTAAGGCATGAAGAGATAAAGGACTGCGTGATGTCCTCATCAGATTGGCATTGAATAACCATGGCATAGTGTAATATGCCAAATGAATCAAGGAACAAGCAGATTATTAATGATGCATACATGAGCAATATAACATGTGTGTGGCACAAGACTAGGAGACAAAATCCACCATAGAGATCATCAAGTACTTAGTGAAGCTGAGGAGCCTAAAGAAATGCATATGAATACTGATATACAAGGCACCTAGCAAAAAAGATGGAAGGATGCACAAGATGCACAAATAGTCAGAGAATTCCATCAAATAAGTACCGGCACATATGCAACTTAATCATTCTCAGGATCTCAGATTCAGAGATATCAACAAATCAACATTCTTAGGTATTTAAACTCTTGGATGTTTATAATCATAAAGGAATTGTGCAGCATACAGATTCCTAAAGTACTGGATTGTTGACCATTTACCTGGATATAATTGGCTCCATAGAAAGCATTGTTCCCTATCTGAAACTGAGTCGGTAATCATGACCCTAAGCAAACAGAAGAAAAATACTTGTTATAAAGGTATCAAATAGGAGTAGAATTTATATGTAAATAATAAGATTGGCACGGCCTGCTGCCACTTTGTTTTTAACTCGCTTGTGAATCATCTGACACCAGAAAACTAGAAAATATAGCGTAACCTAGACCAATAAAAGAAATTTCACCCAAATCAGTTTATACAGTCTACAGACCTCATCAGCTAAAGCACTAAATATTCTAACTCACCCGCATACACACACACAAACAACATGTACAAAATACATATGTACTGATACATATACATACACGTGTGACAGATACATATACACATATGGATACATACCTTATATGAATGTACTCTTCCGTTGTGGACTGGTTTATCTGTCAATTATGCAGGATTGTTTGCTGATACAGGGTATATGCTGCAGAGAGATGGGTACTCATCGAGATTGAGGTACAGATGATGAAGGGTGGATATCTCAGAAAATGAAGACTGCCTACTCTAGACTCCTGATGTTGCAGTGCAGGTGCTGATATTTCTTCTTACATGTAAACTGATGGAAATTGAGGTGCAGTTGGTGTTGCTGTCGAAGTACTGAGGCTCTCTAGACTGGTACTGCTGAGAAAAATCATTATGGCTGGATTCAGGTCTGATATGGAGATGCTTATGCAAACCTCCTACTGAATTCTTGTGCATGT
>JAVJIF010023292.1:0-47797 GCA_038442645.1 Agave tequilana
GGCCTTGAAAAATATCAAGCAAATGTTAAGTCAGCTCCTGACCAACCAGAACAACAATGACACCGGTAGCAATCATGACGTGGAGGAGAATTTTAACATGAAACTCTTAAGACTGAAAAGTCAAAGGGAAGTTCTGCAATTGACGCCGATGTTATCAAGGCCATCCAAGCTCAGAGTGCATCCCTAACTCAGAGAGATAAATTAAAGAAAGTGGGGATGACACATCCCTTCCCATTGGAATGGGACTCAGTTCCTTGTCTACCAAAGTTTTGTTGGCCCAAAAGGTTACATTCTCTATTTGTTATAGTTTTGATGATAACAAAACAAATAAGAGCTAGTTGGTACTAATAAGTTTGTTCAAGATAAGTTTCAGGTTTTGTACCATGTTTGAAAGCCATTGCTTAGCTATTGCAAGATCTTCTAGGATTCATGGAGTAAAGAAGTTTTATGGCACATCAAGGAAGGATCATAGAAGAGAAGGCTCTAGCAAGACTTTACATGGCTCAAGATAATTCATTAGTTTTGTTTCTAGCTTTTATAGTTTTGTTAAAGAATAGTGATTAGGATTGAAGCTCTATATTCCAACACACACATTTTTGCGCACATGCATTTTCTAGAAATATCCCTATAAAGATATACAAAATATTTTAATACAAAGACTTTTGTTTATAAACTCAATTTTAGGCATTATACATGTTTCATATCAAAAAATATTTATTACATATCAAAATCTCCTTAAAATTTTGTTTCAATTTCAGCTTTTGGCCTGATCCGGTCGACCGACCTGTGCCAGGTAAAGCCGGTCGCCCGACCCAGTCGACCGAGGTTCTGGCAGCAGTGTGTATCCGTTTGCATGTTTCACGGTCGACCGTGCGGCCGACCGGAACCTGCCTGACTGTAAGACATTTACTCTCTCTTTGTTTCGGCCGACCGGGCAGTCGACCGATAGCCTGCAACGGCTCTTTTATTTGAATCACAGCCGACCGGCCGGCCGACCGAGGTAGCCGTTTCAGCCATAACAGCTAGTTTTTTAAACACGATTTAAAACTGTGTTTTTCATTTTTAAACGTATTTAGGGGATATTTTATGGGTCAAAATCTTCCTTATTGACATTATATGTGTTTACCTTTTGATCCCTAGCCCTATCCTATAAATAGTGGTGATTAGGGTTATGTTTAGACAAGAAAAACAACAATCAAGCTATATACAAAGTTTCAAAGTCTTCAAAAGTTTTCAAGAGAGTTTGGTCCTTGGTTTTCGTGCTGAAGATTCTCTCATCGCTGAAGTTTTATTTTCTAAACTCTCTCTAGTTCATTTTCTTTTTCCACTTACACTATTTGAGCTTCAATTCTAACCATTACTCTACAGGGCTCTTGTAAGGGAAAGAGACATTTGCAAAAGATAGTTTGTGGTCTTTTGATCACTAAGAGAGAACTTGTACTTGAGATTGTGGAGTTGGGTACTCTGGTATTTTTGTAACCTCTTTGTGAAGTTATAGTTGTTAGAAATCCTTCTAGGTGAAGGCGGGGACGTAGAGCTGGGTGCTCGAACCTCAGAAAATTTCTCGGTGTTTGCGTTTGGTTTACTTGTTCTTACTTGCTCTTAATTCTTGCTTCAATCACTTACTTTATATTCATTGCTTTATCTGCTTGCTTCACATTTTCTTTACTACATTGTACTTGCTCTTCATTTTCATTGTTATATTCACTTGTTGCATAATCACATTGTCAATCAAATACTCATACAACGAGATTGCATTGCGCACCTCCAACTCATATCTAGAGGAATCAGGAGGAGGAGTTTAGAACCCTTCAAGCGGTATTCGGCTTCTCGTCTTGTTTTGAGTTGATTGTTGCATCATATTTTTTAAGTGTGCATTGATTAGCATTATCACCTATTCACCCCCTCTCTAGGTGATTTTCAATTGGTATCAGAGCTTGGACTCTAGGTTTGGCTTAACATCCTTAGAGAGATCCTTAAAATTTGCTAATCATCATTTGCATTCCTTTTGTCATTCACTAGTAAACATGGCCGATAACATCAAAACCCCTCCTAAATTTGATGGACTAAATTTCCCTATTTGGAAGGTTAGGATGACTATCTTTTTACAATCTTTAGGTAGCTTAGTTGCAAAAGCCTTGACCAAACCCTATGTTAGACCCGATAGTGATGAAAGCACATGGTCCGACTTTACCTTTAGAGAATATGAGGCTAATTCAAAGGCCCAAAACTCCCTCCTAACCGCCTTGAATGAGGATGACCTTACACGGGTAATACATTGCAAATCCGCCTATGAGATTTGGCAACATTTGTTGGTCACACACGAGGGGACTTCACAAGTTAAGAGAGCTAAGATAGATCTCTTAAGGTCCCAATATGAATCTTTTAAAATGATTGATGATGAAACCATTGATTGCATGATTACAAGGTTTACTAAAATCACCAATGCTCTTTCTTCTTTAGGTGATGATATTTCCAATGACCAAAAGGTGCGAAAAGTGATTTGGGCTCTTCCTTCATCATGGGAGATAAAGGCCACCACCTTGAAAGAATTGAACGACAAGGATGAAATGGACCTCATGAGTCTCATTGGGAACTTAAAGACCCATGAGATGGAAAAGAAGGCAAGAAAAGAGGCCGCTCCGCTAAGGAGAAGTCCATAGCATTCAAATCGTCATCCACTCTTGAGGACGATGAAGAAGAGAAGAAGAAGATGAGGAGCTCTCCCTTCTTGTGCGAAACGTCAAAAGGATGTACCGGAAGAACAAGCTTAACTTCCAAAGAAAATTTGAAGGTAAAGAGGAGAGAAGAATTATTTGCTACAATTGCCGAAAACCCGAACATATCATGGCCGATTGCCCGGATTTCAAGAAGAAGATGACTTCCTCCTTCAATCCAAGAAGCCGGTCGAAAAGAAAGCCTATAAAGCCACATGGGATTCGGAAAGCGAATCCGAAGACGAGGTAGACACGGCGAACATGTGTTTCATGGCAAACACACCAAAGGTAACCCCACAACCTCTTGATGAAGATGATGAATTATCTAAAGAAGTTATTGTACATGCTTTTGTTGAACTCTCCGAAACATATGATAATAAAAAGATTGAGTGTTCAAAATTGGAAAAGGAAGTTGCTTTTCTTAAAAATCAACTTGCTATGGTTTCTAAGAAAAAGATGAAATTTCTTCCAATCTCATTTCTATCCAAAAAGAATTCAGTGCTTATAAAGTTGCTTGCAAAGCAAAATTTCTTAAGATTGATGAAAAATAAATTTCTTCTTTAAAACTAAATGGTTGATTTTGAGAAGGTTTTGAAAGATTGTGCTTTTAACACTAAGAAACTTGAAGAACAGTTTTCTAAAAAGCACACTTCTCATGCTAAAGATTCTCATGTAAAGATTTCTCATGCTCACACTTCACACAACACTCATGTTAAATCTACACATGCTCACAAGTCTCACACACACTATGCTTTTAAATATGGTAGAGTGTATAGATGTACTTATTGTGGTAAGAATGGACATTTGGCTAAGTTTTGTTATGACCAAGTAAATAGATCAAATAATCTTGTTTGGGTTCATGGCACTAACCCTTTAGGACCCAAGAAAATGTGGGTACCAAAATCAAGTCCTAAGCTATTTGATGTAGGTACACACCAAGGCTCCAAGACGTAAGGAGCGGTGGTACCTTGATAGTGGTTGTTCGAGACACATGACATGGGATATCAACAACTTTACAACCCTATCAAGGTACATGGAAGGTGGCACCGTCACCTTCGGAGATGACTCCAAGGGTACTACCATCGGTATAGGTAACATTCAAATTGGTGCATCTCCTATTATAGAAAATATTATTCTTGTTGATGGTTTAAAACATAACTTGCTTAGTATAAGTCAACTTTGTGATCGTGGACTTAAAGTTATTTTTGATGACTCTTCTTGCAAGATTTTTGATTGCAAAACCAATAATTGTATTCTCACCGGATTTCGTGATGATAATGTTTATATTATTGACATGCTTAATTTGGATTGTTCTACTAAATGCTTGAATGTTTTTGATGAAAATTCTTGGCTTTGGCATAGAAGATTAGGACATGCATCTTTTGACCATCTTTCTAGGATTAATTTTAAGGAATTGGTGAAGGGTATTCCTTACTTGAAATTTGAGAAAGACCGCATTTGTAGTGCGTGCCAACGTGGGAAACAAACCAAGTCTTACTTCAAACCAATCAAGGATATCATGTCAACAAGGCCATTAGAATTAATTCATATGGATCTTTTTGGACCAACTAAACTAAAAGCTTAAATGGCAGTAGATATGCATTTGTTTTAGTTGATGATTTTTCCCGATTTACTTGGGTTTTCTTTTTGGAAAATAAAGATCAAACTTTTTCTCATTTCAAGATTTTTCGAAAAAGGGTTGAAAAAGAAAAAGATTTTTCGATTTTGAAAATAGGAGTGATAGAGGTGGTGAGTTTGTTAACCAACTCTTCTTGACTTATTGTGATGAAAAGGGAATCAAGCATGAAATGTCATGTCCTAGAACTCCACAACAATATGGAGTTGTAGAAAGGAAAAATAGAACACTTCAAGAGATGGCTAGGACCATGATAAGTGAATATGACCTCCCTCAATATCTATGGGCCGAGGCCGTAAACACCGCATGCTATATATCAAATCGTATTTATTTGTGTAAAAATTCTTTCAAAACATCTTTTGAAATGTATCATTCTAGAAAACCTAATGTTTCATATTTCAAAGTTTTTGGATGCAAGTGTTTTGTTTTGAATACTAGAGATAACTTGGGTAAATTTGATGCTAAGGCTTATGAAGCTATTTTTATTGGATATTCTTCTACTAGTAAAGCTTATAGAGTATTCAATAGATCTTCCCTTACCATTGAAGAATCCATGCATGTTAAATTTGAAGAATCTAATGTGGTTGTTGAGAATGTTGTAGAAATTGACCCATTAGGTGAAGACATGGAGAGACTATCCTTGAAGGATTCACCCGCTCAAGAAGAAAAGCAAGAACCCATTGGTGATGTTCATAAGGATGAAGTGAAAGATTCTCAACCACTTCCTAAGGATTGGAGATACGCTACAAATCACCCCAAGGAACTCATTATAGGTGATGTATCTAAGGGGGTAACAACTCGCTCCAAGCTCCATGACTTATGTGGTAACTTTGCATTCATTTCTCATTTTGAACCCAAAGCATTCTCGAAGCTGAGACGGACTCATATTGGTTGCTAGCCATGCAAGAGGAACTCAATCAATTTGAGCGCAACCAAGTTTGGCACCTTGTTCCTAGGCCCCACGATAGACCAATAATTGGTACTAAGTGGATCTTTAGAAACAAGATGGATGAGTTCGGTAATGTTATTAGGAATAAAGCTAGGTTAGTGGCCCAAGGTTACACTCAAGTTGAAGGAATTGACTTTGAGGAGACCTTTGCACCCGTAGCACGGCTTGAAGCCATACGGATAACACTAGCTTTTGCATCTTACAAAAATTTTAAACTTTTTCAAATGGATGTGAAAAGTGCATTTTTAAATGGTTTTATAAATGAAGAAGTTTATGTTGAACAACCTCCTGGTTTTGTTGATCATGTTCATCCAAATTTTGTTTTTAAACTTGATAAAGTTTTGTATGGATTGAAACAAGCTCCAAGAGCTTGGTATGAAAGGCTTTCTAGTTTTCTCATTTCAAATGATTTTGTTAAAGGCAAGTAGACACAACTCTTTTTACTAAGCATGTTGATAATGATATTTTAATTGTGCAAATTTATGTTGATGATATAATCTTTGGTTCTACTAATAAGTTTTTATGCAAGGAGTTTGAAAAGGTTATGCAAAGTGAGTTTGAAATGTCTTTCATGGGTGAATTGAATTTCTTCTTTGGACTCCAAATCAGCATTTGCAAGATGGGAATTTCATATGTCAAGCCAAGTATGCAAAGGAACTCGTAAAGAAGTTTGAACTTGAAAGCTCAAAAGTTTGCAACACTCCCATGGCAACTACAACCAAGCTTGATAAGGATGAACAAGGAAAAAATGTTGATATTAAATTGTATAGAAGCATGATAGGTAGTCTTTTGTATTTGATGGCAAGTAGGCCGGACATAATGTTTAGTGTGTGTCTTTGTGCTAGATTCCGATCGTGTCCTAAAGAGTCCCATCTTATTGCGGTGAAACGCATTATTCGTTATATTAAGGGCACAATTGGAATGGGTCTATGGTATCCGAAAACCGGAGATTTTTCAATGACAAGTTATTCGGATGCTGACTATGCAGGTTGTAGAGTAGATAGAAAGAGTACTAGTGGGACATGTCAATTTCTTGGTAATTGTCTTGTTTCATGGTCCTCTAAGAAATAAAATTCCGTAGCTCTATCAACCGCCGAGGCGGAGTATGTTGCAGCGGGGGCTTGTTGTGCACAAGTCCTTTGGATGAAACATACTCTCCTTGATTATGATTTACATTATGATCATATAAAATTTTTTTGTGATAATACTAGTACTATTCATATGACCAAAAATGCAAATCAACATAGTAAGACCAAGCACATTGAGATTAGGTAACACTTTCTTAGAGATCATTTTGAGAAAGGTGATATAGATATTGATTATGTTTCAACGGATTTGCAACTTGCCGATATTTTTACTAAACCACTTGATTTTGCTAGATTCTCCTTTATTTGTGGTGAACTAAATATTTGTGTTATTGACTAAAAGTTTTTATCCTTTTTTGATGTATGACAAAAAGGGGGAGAATAAGGTTTGAGTTTGTATTGTTTTTGTTTTTACAATAAGTTTGTATTGTTTTTGTTTTTGTTTTTACCAAGTGTTTTTGATTTTCTCGTATTACCGTTTAAGTGTTTTATACCTTTAGTTTCATGGTTTTTTACATTTTTTTAATTGTTTAATATAGCATAATTTGAGGGGAGCTTAGACCTCTCCTTTATTTTTAACATAGCCCCTATTTGTTTTGTCATCATCAAAAAGGGGGAGATTGTTGGCCCAAAAGGTTATACTCTCCATTTGTTTAGAGTTTTGATGATAACAAAACAAATAAGAGCTAGTTGGTACTAATAAGTTTGTTCAAGATAAGTTTCAGGTTTTGTACCATGTTTGGAAGCCATTGCTTAACTATTGCAAGATCTTCTAGGATTCATGGAGTAAAGAAGTTTTATGGCACATCAAGGAAGGATCATAGAAGAGAAGGCTCTAGCAAGACTTTACATGGCTCAAGATAATTCATTAGTTTTGTTTCTAGCTTTTGTAGTTTTGTTAAAGAATAGTGATTAGGATTGAAGCTCTATATTCCAACACACACGTTTTTGCGCACATGCATTTTCTAGAAATATTCCCTATAAAGATATACAAAATATTTTAATACAAAGACTTTTGTTTATAAATTCAAATTTAGGCATTATACATGTTTCATATCAAAAATATTTTATTACATATCAAAATCTCCTTAAAATTTTGTTTCAATTTCAGCTTTTGGCCTGATCCGGTCGACCGTCCAGTCGACCGACCCTGTGCCAGGTAAAGCCGGTCGCCCGACCCAGTCGACCGAGGTTCTGGCAGCAGTGTGTATCCGTGTGCATGTTTCACGGTCGACCGTGCGGCCGACCGGAACCTGCCTGACTGTAAGACATTTACTCTCTGTTTGTTTCGGCCGACCGGGCGGTCGACCGATAGCCTGCAACGGCTCTTTTATTTGAATCACGGTCGACCGGCTGGCCGACCGGGGTAGCCGTTTCAGCCATAACAGCTAGTTTTTTAAACACGATTTAAAACTGTGTTTTTCGTTTTTAAACATATTTAGGGGATATTTTATGGGTCAAAATCTTCCTTATTGACATTATATGTGTTTACCTTTTGATCCCTAACCCTATCCTATAAATAGTGGTGATTAGGGTTATGTTTAGACAAGAAAAACAACAATCAAGCTATATACAAAAGTTTCAAAGTCTTCAAAAGTTTCAAGAGAGTTTGGTCCTTGGTTTTCGTGCTGAAGATTCTCTCATCGCTGAAGTTTTATTTTTTAAACTCTCTCTAGTTCATTTTCTTTTTCCACTTACACTATTTGAGCTTCAATTCTAACCATTACTCTACAGGGCTCTTGTAAGGAAAAGAGACGTTTGCAAAAGATAGTTTGTGGTCTTTTGATCACTAAGAGAGAACTTGTACTTGAGATTGTGGAGTTGGGTACTCCGGTGTTTTTGTAACCTCTTTGTGAAGTTATAGTTGTTAGAAATCCTTCTGGGTGAAGGCGGGGACGTAGAGCTGGGTGCTCGAACCTCGGAAAAATTCTCGGTGTTTGCGTTTGGTTTACTTGTTCTTACTTGCTCTTAATCTTGCTTCAATCACTTACTTTATATTCATTGCTTTATCTACTTGCTTCACATTTTCTTTGCTACATTGTACTTGCTCTTCATTTTCATTGTTATATTCACTTGTTGCATAATCACATTGTCAATCAAATACTCATACAACGAGATTGCATTGCGCACCTCCAACTCATATCTGGAGGAATCAGGAGGAAGGAGTTCAGAACCCTTCACGGGGTATTCGGCTTCTAGTCTTATTTTGAGTTGATTGTTGCATCATATTCGACAGTACAGACCCCCGACAAGACACAATAGCCAATGACATCAAAAAACGCGCAGGCAGTTGGAATATGTCATTCCACCATACAAATGAGGACAACCTTTCATAGTAGAGACAGTCTACTCGAGTGGAGCTTATCACCTAGCAAATCTAAATAGTGACACGCTCCTGATGCCAATCAAATGACAAATGCTATCCGATCATGTTAACACTATACCTCTGATCAATGAAGTACTATAGATGATCATGTTAACATTACACCTCTAATCATCTGTCAGACTCATTTGACTCTTCCATCTCCTCAAGGAGTCCCTTTCCGTAAGGGGAATCAATTTCAACCATCTCTGCATTCTTTTTTCGGCAAATCAATTCGGCTTCGTGATAATCTTGAACTGGTCGAATGCATCAAAGTATGTTCATGATGCATCCTTACAGGACCTTTCCAGTATTTCTACATTTGTATCTAAATTTGGTGATCAGCTGCAAATCTGAGTCTTGGTTATGATGACTAAAGTAAAGCTCCATGAAAAATCTTAACTTACTCGATAAATTCCATGCAAAGCTCATGTTCCATGTCTCGACTTGATGACTGGCTGAGAACCAGAATCTTGATCAGGTGACACTTCATTGGGCACTTTGACTTAATAAATTCCCCAGTAAGATTTTAGAGGTCACCAGTGAAGTGCAGAAATATTCACTTCAAGTGAAAAGATTCGAAGCCTTCGGTGAATAAGGCCCGAGAAAAATATTGGCCTAATATAAAGTCCTCGACAAGTCATGCTGAGGGAAATAGCATGGCTAGCCTAACTCAAATAGTAGTTAGTAAAGGTATACCAAATCTGTTGATACCTGAGTATTTGCTAAAAATCCTAAGGGACCTGATCCTGTTTTCCCACCAAAGTTCCCTACCAATCCTCGTCCATAGAATGGTAGGACCACATCAAACTGTAACCATTGTCCCAATGAAATGAACTACAGATCAAGTATGTCATGTCAAAGCTCATACCTCTGACAGAAAAACTTTTAATATCCCTTGCAGATCTTGCAAATATCCCTGATGGATCAAACTCCACTTGCCATTCTTTTTAATAGAATGACAGGTCCACTCAAATTGTTGTTATGTTCAAAGCTCACACCTCTAATAGTAAATGAATCCTTATCAAGTTAATATCACACCTCTGACAAGCCACTTTTATAAACCCCCAAGTGAAGAATTTGTCACTATCACTTCAGCAAAACTCTCTTCTAATTTTTCAATAGGAATTTGCATCCTATCTTCTCCAGCTTAATTGTCACGTTAATACTTACCTCTGACAATTCTTTAAAGTATTTCGCCACGAAATCTACAGGAATGCTAATCCTTTTTAACTCCCCAGTGAGTTTTTTATAGATTCCCCTTGGAGTCTTTTTAGTCCCTAGTGGACTCTTTGGTTATCACGTTAACATTACACCTCTGGGAATTTCTTCCAAAACTGCTCCAAGGAAATGCTAAACTCCCTATGAAGCATCAAATCACATTCCTCAGTGGAATAACTTTCTTGCTGTCACGTCTAGTCAATCACCTTTGAATGGCAAGACTCTAAGCTTGATGGTTTCTCAATCGATTATGTCTGTGTTACCTCTGAACCGACTGATAGCCAAGTCTTATCTTTTAGTCTGGTAGGGACTATTCCTTCTATGGTTATGTCCAGTTTGGCACCTCTGAACGGCAGGGCTCTGAGTTTGATGTTTCTTAGTTGATTATGTCCAGTTTATCATCTCTGAACTGACAGGTGCCCAGATCTCTTCCCTTTTTATGGTACTCAAACTGTCATGTCAGTTCACCACCTCTGAACAGATGAGTCAATAACCTTATTCTCTTTTCTCCTGTCAGGGCTGGGAGTTCTTGCTGTCAAGTTAGTTAATCACCTCTGAATAATGAATTGAGAGCCTGGTGTCTCTTAGTTGGTTATATCCAGTTTATCACCTCTAAACCGATGGGTGCCTAGATCTAATTCATCTTTGTAGTCTCTTGTGGACTAGCTGCTATGTTAACATTATGACCTCTAGTAGAGGATTCAAAATTTAGAATATCTTAGACTATTATTTTCTGTTTATCACATCTAAATAGACAGGTCCCTAAAACTGAGTTGACCTTCCGTTTGTCATTATGTCCAGTTCGCCACCTCTGAATGGCGAAATTCTGAGCTTGGTGGCTTCTCAATCGGTTATGTCTAGTCAAACAACTCTTAACCAATAGATAGCCAAGTTTCACCTTTTCTTTTACTGTTATGTCCAGTTCGCCACCTCTAAACGGCATGGCTCTATGTCAGGTAACTCCTAATCGATTATGTTCAGTTTATCATCTCTGAACCGATAGGTGCCCAGATCTCTTCCATTTTATGGGCCAAGAGTTCTTACTATCAAGTTAATAAGACTATCTCTGAATAGTGCATTGCGAATCTGGTGTCTTTTTGTTGGTCATGTCCAGTTTATCACCTCTGAACCGACGGGTGCACAGATCAAATTCACCTTTGCAGTTCCCAGTGGGTCAGCTGCTAAGTTAATACGACTACCTCTAACAGCGGATTCAGAATTTAGTCAGTCTTAGTCTATCATGTCCTATCACCTCTGAAAAGACGGGTCCTTAAAACTGAGTTCACCTTTCTTTTGTAGTTATGTTCAGTTCATCATCTCTGAACCGATAAATATTCAGTCTCACATTTCTTTGTCGTTACGTCCAGCATATCACCTCTGAATGACTGATTGGTAGTGAAAAGTGCATTTTTATCATTATATTTACCATTACATTTTCATATTTTTTCCTATAATTCTGCACATTTACTAATATTTTATGATTTATTGTGTGCAGGCCTCGAAATATTAAAATAAAGAAATAAAGCCTCAAAAGAAGCCCAAAAAGCCCATGTTTAAAGCCCAATATAAAAGTTGCAAATATCAATTGCCGAAATTGCAAATACACAAGGGCCAAAGTTGCAAATACAAAGAAGAGGGAAGGATAGACTTCTATTCAACCCTAAACACTTGCAGGATGAGGATAAAAGCCAAAGAAGGATAGCAAATTTCGTTAAAAGGATATGGGAAGATTTGAGATCTAGGGTAACTTGCTTCCCAAGTTATCTCGAAATCCCAAGATGAAGAGTCGGGATGCAACATCCAGAAGACTACACTCAGATGAACGGACCAGGGGAAGCCACGCGCCAAAGCGCGTGGCCATCTGCCACTGCCAGGCCGCGGAAACGCGGCCCAAGCCGCGTTTCCGCGGCAATTCAGTTTTATCTGACTACGGGTTTTCGTGGGAGAGTTGTGTTGGGACTCTACTACCTTCTGCACCTATAAATACCCCTGCAGAGCAACCGTAAAGGGGGTACAGAAAGTCCAGAGCCAAAGGGCCAAATCTAGGGTTCTAGGCTTTCTTCTTTCTTGTAGTTTAGGTTTTCTTTTCTTTTTTAATTTTTATGTAAGTGAGGGAGAGGGCTATGTTGAGAGTGACACCGATGTATGCTTCTCTTCTCTTCCATTGTATCAAGTAATAAAGGTAACTTTTCTTTTTATGTCATTGCTTTATTTTCCTTTTTGTTTTCTTCTCTTTTTCTATTTTTATCTCTGTTGGTTTATGATGAGCATGCAAGTGATTTCCAAAGCACAAGTTTAACGAATCTTGGTGGGTGCCAACGATATTTCATGGTGATGTTCTCCTCCTCAAGGTACGTATCACTTCATACTTGCCCAAGCTTGATGATATAATGCGAACAGGGGACTGAGATCGATCCTATGGTTTATGCGTTCAACGCCTCCAAAACAAGGTAGAAAGTGTTAGGATTTCACATTTTTCTTCAACCAAACTAAGGTTAGTGTTTATTTCTTTTCTTTTCTTTTCTTTTCTTTTATTTTCTTTTATTTTTGTAGATTAAATCACCATCTCCCAATTTTTTCTTTCTCATCTCATTATAAATACCACCTCTAATCCTCCATCTTCATAATCTACCGCCTTCTTCCTAACTTAACTTTAACTATTCTTTTTGGTTAACTTAAAGAAAATAATTTTTAGAGATAACTTACAAACGCTTCTATCGCTAGTCCCTCCCTGAGGATCACGACCCGCATAGCCACTGCTACCGTGGATTCGAATTGAGAACCTTGCACAACTTGTTCTAAATCTAATATTATTTATTTTGTGTGCAGGTAAAAACTCAATCAATGACAAAATTT
This sequence comes from Agave tequilana, assembly GCA_038442645.1. Lineage (NCBI taxonomy): Eukaryota > Viridiplantae > Streptophyta > Magnoliopsida > Asparagales > Asparagaceae > Agave > Agave tequilana. The sequence continues at coordinate 12,827 of JAVJIF010023292.1, forward strand.
TGGCGCCGTTGCGGGGAGGGACGGTAAGTTTTTCTCTAAAAATAAATTTTTTTAACTAATTCTTTTATTCTTTCTGTTTGCAGGTTTGGAGAACAGGGAAACTGACAGCAGAAGTGGACATATAGCAACTCTGTGCCTCTGCCCTCGAAGGCAGAGCACAAGAGCCTACTTCAGAGCCGCGGAAACGCGGCAATTGCCGCGAAACCGCGGCCTGAGTAGTTCCCTACTGATCCATCTTTTTGCAGGTTGCTGCAAATTGCAATATCTGTCTACTGCTCTGTTAAAGTTTGTTCTGTGATAACCTTGCTTACTGCTAATTAATCAACAGTAAAATACTTGTTGTTAAAGATAAAAATTGATTAGACGTTTGCATATTAGGCACGTGTCTTTTCAATTCCTTTATTTTTACTATTGAAGAGTGCTGGAGTAAGGTACGTTCGCATTGCATGTAGAATAGGACTCATCTCTTGGTTGATGCTTTGAGTGAATCTTATTTACATATTTTGTACACTTGCACAAATTTATTTTAAGGGCATAACCCATTAACAAGATAAGGTGGGGATTTCATCACCCTTCCTTAGCCCAAAAATCATATCCCAAGCACTCACTAACCCAAGCCTAATTAAAATTAAGTAGACGTTGGCCCTAGGGACATCTCGGACTCAATTAGGAGATTATCCTAAGGGGAACGGTGTTGGAAATTGACTCCTGCCAAATCAGTGTCTAGGAAGGGGATTGAGGGCCGAAAGCCTGAAGATTGGTGGTTATTTAATTAAGGAACATCTTTGACGGAAAACCTCCCACCACTCTTGCCCTGACCTGGCTGATTAACTTGTGGTCAAAGTCTGCACCCTACCTCCCGTGGACAGTCTAACCAGTTAGGAGTCATCTAGGTCATAGGTCTACCCTAACTTAGGTTAGAAATTTTCTTTTTTTTTGTTTATTTGTTTGTTTTTTTTTTCTTTTGTGTTTTGTGTGATATGGCCTATAACAATAATTTTTTCAATTTTAATGAGGATCCATATTATACACCAACCTCTTTTTCGGATATTACCAACCCGGCATATCATAACTCTAACCAACCTAGTGTGCCAGATTGGTCTTATCCGAATCATTACATGCCCCAGCCCCAATACTATGAACAAGATTGGAATAATCATCACTACTCTTCACAGAGTCAATGGGGATTCAACACCCCTGAGCCATATGGTCAACCACCTGTTCAACCATTATCTTTGTACACGTCTTTTCCCACATCACCAATGTTTCAATCCTCCAATGATCCATTCAATGGGTTAGAAGAAAAAGTGGATCGGTTGCAAGAGATAATGAATGATCAAATTTCTAGACTTTCAAACATTCTTGAACTTACCAACCAAGTTGATAGGAACCAAGAATCATCCTATCTAGAAGACCTTGATCAAAATTCAATTTCATCACATCAATATGAACTGGACCAATATCAATCCTTGGACAAATTGGCTAGTTTTAATTTCAATGAGATTGAATTAGATTGTGAATGTGAACCCGATCCCCAACTTTGCGATTCAGTTTCCATCTTCGAATCTATGTTGACTCCAGTATCCTTACCCAATTTGGACCAACTTTCTGAGCCAACATTTATTCCTGTGCCATAGATCATGAAATTGAATCACACATTTTTGAAGATCATCATAGTGAACTTGACCAATTTCATACTTTTGAAAGTCCCCTTGACAAATTGGCAAGTTCTAATTTTTATGAGATTGAGACTAATGAGATATGTGACCTAGATTCCCAAATCTATGATCAAGTTCAAATTCTCGAATCATTATTGACTCCTGTTTTATTACCCGACTTAGGTAATATTTTAGAGTCAGTTTTGATTCCCACACCTATCATTCCTGAACTTGAATCACCAACATTGAGTCACATTCAATTATGGGAAAATGATTGTGGACTTGAGTTTCAATTTCTTGACTTGGACCCAATTCTTGAATCTAGCCCGACTCCTGAACCCTTACTTGATTTGAGTTTCTTTCCTGAGTCGGTATTAGTTCCTGAACCGATCATTCTTGAGTCCAAGTCAACCATTCTATCAAGTCACATTCTTTTGATTGACATAGGTATAGACCATGACTCTGTGATGATTTTCCAGGACTGGTCATGTAAAGGAAGTAAGTTTCACGAGAGGATCTTCCATGATCCTATTCATTCTGGGGACTGTAAATATGTAAATAAAAAAGAGGTCAATAAAGTTAGGTCTCGTGAACAACCACATTATCTTGATTGGGCCGCATTTCGTGGACCAATTAGACCACCACCGGAACCACCACCTTAAGGTAACTTCGGCCTTCCCTTGTTCTTTTTCATGCATATATGCATTCATTCATACATTGAGGACAATGCATGAGATAAGTGTGGGGGTGGGCTTTACTAACATGCTAACATAGTTAGAAACTAACAAAAATTTGCTAATAAAAAAAAATCTAAAAAAAAAAAACTTATAAAAAGGACAATATTTTGACTTATCTTTTGAAAGAAATCTAAGTTAGTCTTAAGAATTAGGAAAATCATGATTAGGATTTCTAAAAACTTGGTCAAAATAAATAAAATGTTAAATTTTTAGGTATGAGAGGAGAAATTGAATAAGTAGTTAGTCTTAATTTTACCTTAATGAAATGTGCATACCTAATGCATATCTAGGATTCTAAGACAAAGACCCTTGTGCCTCATTAAAAAATTATTAAAAAAAAAAATCAATCACCAATTAAGCTGGATACATGTGCCTCAAGAAGCATAAGTATTCACGCCTAAATGTGAGTTCTAAATAAAATAAAGTCCTTAGTTTTGTGGCCTAGTTCACTCGAATTTGAGTCCGCGGGGTGTTTTCTCACCTGGTGCCCTAAAACCTACCGGTTTGGGAGCCACCGACTTTAAGTTCGCTACATGGGTGGATTAGAAAGCCTAAGAAAACTGAGAAATACTATACATGTATTAACACATCTATTAGTCAAATAGTTAGGTATGAGGGCCTCAAGAAGCCTTGATACTTACACAAAAGGAAATTAGATGAGTTATACATGCTAAAAAAAAATTTATTAACACATCTAATAGTCAATTAGTTAAGTATGAGGGCCTCAAGAAGCCTTGATACTTACACGAAAGAAAATTAGATGAAGTAATAAAAATAATAAAGAGGCATGAGAGTCCAAGTTAAGGAATTCCTAGCAAAGTTACAAGGATGCATATGACTTAGGGTAACGAAAAGACTATACAAAAATTCAGTTTTGATCCTTACCTAAAATGATAACAATTTACTTTATAAAGACTAAGTCTATGAATGAATAAAAATGATAATCCTAAAATCTTATAGATTACTTAGTCTCTTCAAACGTATTTCAAATATTTTCCTTTTTATGGATTTTGTGGGTGAAATCCGCTGAAAACCCTCACGAGACAACACTCGTCCTCTAGGGTAACCTAGGGGTTTAACGGCTTGTTGCACATGCTAAGTGTAACCGTGATTCCTACGAAAGTGAGTTAGCTAGATTAAAATTTCTTTTTCTTCTTTGATTTTTACTCGAGGACGAGCAAAAAGATAAGTGTGGGGGTGTGATTGGTAGTGAAAAGTGTATTTTTATCATTATATTTACCATTACATTTTTATATTTTTTTCCTATAATTCTGCACATTTACTAATATTTTATGATTTATTGTGTGCAGGCCTCGAAATATTAAAATAAAGAAATAAAGGCTCAAAAGAAGCCCAAAAAGCTCATGTTTAAAGCCCAATGTAAAAGTTGCAAATATCAATTGCTGAAATTGCAAATACACAAGGGCCAAAGTTGCAAATACAAAGAAGAGGGAAGGATAGACTTCTATTCAACCCTAAACACTTGCAGGATGAGGATAAAAGCCAAAGAAGGATAGCAAATTTCATTTAAAGGATATAGGAAGATTTAAGATCTAGGGTAACTTGCTTCCCAAGTTATCTCGAAATCCCAAGATGAAGAGTCGGGATGCAACATCCAGAAGACTACACCCAGATGAACGGACCAGGGGAAGCCACGCTCCAAAGCGCGTGGCCATCTGCCACTACCAGGCCGCGGAAACGCGGCCCAAGCCGCGTTTCCGCGGCAATTCAGTCTTATCTGACTACGGGTTTTCGTGGGAGAGTTGTGTTGGGACTCTACTACCTTCTGCACCTATAAATACCCCTGCAGAGCAACCGTAAAGGGGGTACAGAAAGTCCAGAGCCAGAGGGCCAAATCTAGGGTTTTAGGCTTTCTTCTTTCTTGTAGTTTAGGTTTTCTTTTCTTTTTAATTTTTATGTAAGTGAGGGAGAGGGCTATGTTGAGAGTGACACCGATGTATGCTTCTCTTCTCTTCCATTGTATCAAGTAATAAATGTAACTTTTCTTTTTATGTCATTGCTTTATTTTCCTTTTTGTTTTCTTCTCTTTTTCTATTTTTATCTCTGTTGGTTTATGATGAGCATGCAAGTGATCTCCAAAGCACAAGTATAACGAATCTTGGTGGGTGCCAACGATATTTCATGGTGATGTTCTCCTCCTCAAGGTACGTATCACTTCATACTTGCCCAAGCTTGATGATATAATGCGAACAGGGGACTGAGATCGATCCTATGGTTTATGCGTTCAACGCCTCCAAAGTAAGGTAAAAAGTGTTAGGATTTCACATTTTTCTTCAACCAAACTAAGGTTAGTGTTTATTTCTTTTCTTTTCTTTTCTTTTCTTTTCTTTTCTTTTATTTTTGTAGATTAAATCACCATCTCCCAATTCTTTCTTTCTCATCTCATTATAAATACCACCTCTAATCCTCCATCTTCATAATCTACCGCCTTCTTCCTAACTTAACTTTAACTATTCTTTTTGGTTAACTTAAAGAAAATAATTTTTAGAGATAACTTACAAACGCTTCTATCGCTAGTCCCTCCCTGAGGATCACGACCCGCATAGCCACTGCTACCCCGGATTCGAATTGAGAACCTTGCACAACTTGTTCTAAATCTAATATTATTTATTTTGTGTGCAGGTAAAAACTCAATCAATGACAAAATTTTGAGTCTAATAATTCCTAACCGGTCATGTCTAATCAGTCACCTCTGAACAAATGGATTACTAGACTACCTTTCTTTTATCCCCAATGGATCTTTTCCCCTACACTAATTCCATCATATTCAAGATTAGTCTTGGTTTTGGTTATAATTCCTTCAGAAATTTTTCTTGGTGAATGGTGGAGGAAAAACTGAAGATCGAGGAGTAAATTCTTTATTTGACTGTAAAGAAAGTTACAGCAGATCAATAATTCTCTTACAAGAGAGGGGAGATATTCAAGCCTAACTCTCCCTTTTGTTTAGTGTCGGGTTCTTGATATGGCGTTGGAAAGTGAATCTTGTTTTCCGTTAACCGGGTGAACGTCAGGACCTCTTGGGAATCCCCTCTTTGGATAGTAAGCGAAGTAACACAGCTTCTGTCCACCAAGGATCTCAAAGAGAGTGTAGGCAAAGAATGAACTGGTATGCAGCAAGTTATTTAGAAGAGTTGAACTCTCTCTTTTTTTTCAGCTGGAAATCTTGGTGTTTCTACAGCTTACAACCGAAGTTCTTTTGACCAAGAATTATCCGACCTTTTTTCGACCCCTCTTCCATAGCAAACTGGGCTATTTATAGAGGTTTTAGGGGGTAAACGTGTCTCCTAAAAACACTCCATAATAGGGGTTAACTCCCTCATTACGTGGGCAGTAATTGACCCATAATGAGGGTAGTTATAACTGAGACGCAGGTTTTGAGCCTTGCGTTTTGCTGCTGAAGTAATGCTTGAGAGACGCGGGTTTCTAACTCTGCGTCAAGCTTTGCATGAGACGCAGACTTTGGACTCTGTGTCTTGACACTTGCAATAATATTGAGACGCGGGTTTCAACCCTCGCGTCTTGGTCCTTGCAGTGATGTTGAGACGCGGGTTTCAACCCTCTTCTCTTGGTCCTGCGTTGGTGGCGATTACTAGCCATGCGTCTGGAGTTTGGATTCTACTTTTGACGACTTATCTTCAGTGATTTTTAGACAGCCTACAAAACCCTCTAAAGTTTTCGATATTTCGCGGTTGATTGGGACGGATTTTGAAATACTTTAGACTCTAGTTGAATTCATACTCTCATGATTGGACTGACAATCATTTGAGATACTCTGAGCTTGATCTTATGTAGAGTATGGTCTTCGTGAGTATACTGTAAAACCCTTTGAAGCCACCAGAGATGATCGTGGTGAGTGTCTAGATACGCAGTTTAGACCTCCTCAGTACTCTGAGCAGGTTGTTGGTTTACTTTGAACTAGGGGTGAACAGTCGTCTGCTTGTGCCAGTGTACTGTTGAACTAATTTGCAGAAGCAAAAACTAAATGTAAGTCTTGTAGACGTAGGGATCATGCTGTTCTAGAGACGCAGTCCTTGGGGACGCATCTATTGGTTTGCTGAAGAAACGCGGCTCTTGGAGGGACGCGATCTTTGAGATGAAGACGCAGCTCTCACCTGTGAACTAGGCGAGGCTATGGCCTTGCTGAAGAGGCACGACTTTTTGAAGGGACGCGATTTTTGTCAAACACGAATCCGTGTTTTAGGGACGTTGCCATCTGTCCGGTGAAATTGAGAGGACATATTTCCTTTGGCGAGCGAATTTTGTATTGCATTTAGTATGCACGCCACGCGTCAGGCGGGGATTAGGCCTTGAGCCAAGCGCTGTGTATCTCTGCGAATCACTGGCCTATAAAAGATAACAGTCTTCAAGAGTCATCATTAGACTCTTCTTCTTCTTCGCTGAGCTTTCTATCGAGAGTTAAGAAAAAGCTTAAAAAGCTCTTTCCAGTTTTAACGTCTTCAGCACCGAATTCACGGTCGAAATGGCCCCAGAAGCTAAGCATGTGGCTTCGTCCTCGAGCACTGCTGCTCCCGAGACTCAGATGGGCATTTCTTCCATGCAGGAGGCCCTTATTTCAGGTAGTAAAATCATCTAATTTGGTTTCCACCATTGAAGGGACTTAAAGAGTTCTTTTAAACTCTTAAGTCTCTTTTGAATGTGAACCGCCAACACGAGGCTCATGCCTGTTTTTGATCTTCAGACGCGGCTCTTGATTGATAGGCAAGACGCAAATTGATGACCTCTACGTATTTGCTTCATCAACTTGAGTCCGTACCTGCTTGTTGAATGTGGGCCTCGTTGAGCCTTGCGTTTTGGACTCAATGCTCAGAATATTTCTAAGTATGGGGAGTTCAGACGCAGACTTCTTATGATTCTCGCATCTTATAAGATCAGACGCGAGTTTTACTGAATTTTGCCTCTGAGTTCGATACTTAGAAATTTTTCTAAGTTATGGATTTTGAAATGCGGGCTATATGCAAGCCTTACATTTTTGAGTCTAGACGTGGATTTTGCTAATTTTCGCATCTGGATTCATTTCTGCGTTTGACCCTCAAGCACTTGCCATTTTCTTTTAGATTTCTGACCAAGTGTCATCTTCATTGTAGTGCGATGCTCTTCTAGTCCTCTGTCCAAGAAGTGTCATTTTGGGCAAGTAGGTGGCGCTGATAGAAATCTGACCTTCGTGCTTCAGAAAACCGCTCCAGTGACTTTCGGTAAATCAAAGGAGCGAAGGGACAGGATCATCAAGGACAGTATGGTGACCCTTCGGGAAATTATCTCCGATGGATTATTTGAGATGGATTCCCATACTTCATTACGGAAGCCTGCTTTCCTCTTCGGTGATGCCATTGACGAGGATGATAAGACTCTGCATGATGGAGATTACAAGTGGTTCCGTCAGATAGGAGACAGGAGGTTCTTTCTTCCTAATATGGAGAGGATGTATTCCTTGTCCTATCTTCAGCACATATCCGTTCATCGTGCGATGGATTGGGATCTTTTCCGATTTCTCTTCGGCGTCTCTCTTAGCAGATTAGGTGCCAAGGAAGTATATTCTACAGGCCATAGGAAAGATTTTTCAGATTATTTTTCGGGTTAGTTAGGCCTGAATATCCAAAGGGAGAAAGCCCTCAGCTTGGCGCTACTTTCCTCAACTAGTTTATGAAAGTTAGGGGTGATTTTCCCATCGACTTTCGTCCGCTCGGGTGGGTTCATTCTACCAACAAAGCCTGGTAGGGTAGGATGGCTGAATTTGTGCTTGTTGAGCTCGGGGCTGCTGCAGCAGGTGGGGCTATATCACTCGGTTAGGGCCGTACAGTATGGCCTCCCGCAAAGTTTCCATAATTTTTATGGTGTCCTGGAGCATTATAATCTTTTGACAGGCACATTTTTTACTCCAGTCGAAAAGATAGGGCTTGCTCTTCATGAACTATAAGAAGTCTCAGGGCTTATTATGGGAGATGCCCCTTATGAAGAATATGTCCCAACTTCTGAGGAGCTTCATCTTCTAAAGAAAGAGGATCCTCAGGTATATGAGACGTATTGAAAAATGCTGTGCCACTTCCACATCTGCGGTCAAATATCCTCCTGGAGGAACAGGGGTGTCAAGCAGATGTCCTGGGTGAGCTATCTATTCAATGGCATAAATGAGAAGGATAGCCCGATGGCTAGTCTGGCCCCTTGCACTGTCGAAGAAATTGCTGAGAGGATCGATGCCTCACAAGCTATTACATCACTGAGTCGAACGAGGACACTTTCAGACCAGATATGGCCTTTGAAAGTTTTCATCACCAGACCTGAGTTCCCATTTCTGACCGAGCTCTATTGGTGGGCTTCCTCATGCTGTGGCTGAAATGTTGTGTGGTGCCAACACTGCCACATGAAGTAATTGTTGCCGATGTAGTATACGTGACAGTTTTGCTTGCCTACGGAAGGTCTATCGCCCCCTTTCAGCAATAGTGGCTGGAATTTAAAGTGGGTTACAGGCTCTGGTTAAAAGCCTGTGCCAAGTGGAGGCCATTGTCGACTCCGAGGGCCAGCCAGAGGTTGATTCGGAGGAAGGCTGACAGTGAAGACCCCTAACCTCAGGATCGAGCTTCCATATATGTACTTGATGGCTTGGTACGTTATGCACTGCCCTTCACTGATGACTCTACAGGTTTTGTTCCCTTCGTGCAGAAGCTGAAAAATTCGTGCTGGTCTTGCTATTACATGTTCTATGTTCGAAAATGTATTCTGAATGCTTCGAACTATCAGCTCGATGTTTGGTGGGAGAAAGATCCTCGTAAAATTTTCTTAAATCAAATGAAAGATTATAACAGATTAATACTCCGACTACAAGGGAGGGAAGATATTCACAATTGAATCTCCCCTTTGTTTAATGCTGGGTTCTTGGTTTGGCGGTGGAAAGTGAATCTTATTTTTCGTTGACCGAGTGAACGTCAAGACCTCTTGGGAATCCTCTCTTTGGATAGCAGGTAGAGTAACACAGCTCTTGTCGACCAGGAATCTCAAAAAGATTATAGGCAAAGATTAACTTGTACGCAGCAAGTTGTTCGAAGAGTTAAACTCTCTCTTTCTTTTCAGTGGAAGTCTTGGTGCTTTTATAACTCACAAACGAAATTCTTTTCCAAGAATTATCTGCTCGACCGACCCCTTCTCCCTAGCAAACAGGCTATTTATAGAGGTTTCAGGAGTGAACGTGCCCCCTAAAAATGCTCCATAATGGGGGTTAACTTCCTCATTACGTAGGCAGTAATTGACCCAATAACGAGGGCAGTTATAACCGAGATGTAGGTTTCGACCCTCGCGTCCTGGTGCCGCAGTGATGCTGAGACGCGGGTTTTGACCCTCGCGCCTTGATGCTGCGTGATGCTGAGATGCGGGTTTCGACCCTCGCGTCTTGGTGCTGCCGTAACGTTGAGACACAGGTTTTGACCCTCGCGTCTTGGTGTTGCCGTGATGCTGAGACACGGGTTTTGACCCTCGCGTCTAGGTACTGCAATGATGCTGAGATGCGGGTTTCGACCCTCGCGTCTAGGTGCTACCGTGATGCTGAGATGCGAGTTTTGACCCTCGCGTCTTGGTGCTGCCATGACGCTGAGACGCGGGTTTCGACCCTCGCGTCTTGGTGCTGCAGTGATGGCTATGATTAGCCCTGCGTCTGGAGTTTGGACTCTGCTTTTTGATGACTTATCTTTAGTGATTTTTAGATAGCCTACAGAATCCCCACCAAAGTTTTTAACATTCTGCGGTTGACTGGGACGGATTTTGAAATACTTTGGACGCTGATTGAATTCATATTCTCATGATTGGACTGACAATCATTCGAGATGCTCTGAGCTTGATCCTGTCTGGAATATGGTCTCCGTGAGTGTACTGTGAAACCTTTTGAAGCCGCCAGAAATGATCGTAGCGAGTATCTAGATACACAGTTTAGACCTCCCCAGTGCTCTGAGCTTGTTGTTGGTGTACCTTGAACCAGGGGTAAACAGTCATCTGCTTGTGCCAGTGTACTGTTGAACTGAAAAGACTGAATGCAAGTCCTGTAGACGTAGGGGCCATGTTGCTTTAAAGACGCGAGTCTTATAGGGACGCGTCCTTTGAGATGAAGACGTAGCTCTCACTCTGTGAACTAGGCGCGACTCTGGCCTTGCTGAAGAGGCGCGACTTTTGGAGGAACGCGATTTTTCATTGAACAAGAATCCGTGTTGTGGGCGCGTTGCCACATGTCCGGCAGAATTGAAGGGACATCTTTCCTTTGACGCGCGAATTTTGCGCTGCATTTAATATGCACGCCACGCGTCGAACGGGGATTAGGCCTCGAGCCAAGCGCCGCGTATCTCTGGGGATTTCTGTGCCTATAAAAGACAACAGTCTTTCAAGAGTCATCATTAGACTCTTCTTCTTCGCCGAGTTCTTTTAGGGTTAAGAAAAAGCTCAAAGTTTTTTTTCATTTTCACCACCTTCAACAGTGATTTCACAGTCGAAATGGCACCCAAGACCAAACCCGCTTCTTCATCTTCGAGCATCGTCACTCCGGAGATTCAAATGGGTGGTTCCTCCATGCAGGAGACCCCTATTTCAGGTAGTAAAACCATCTGATTTGGTTTTCGCCATTGAAGGGGCTTATAGAGTTCTTTCAACTCTTAAGTCCCTTTTAAATGTGAACCGCCAACGCGGGCTCATGCCCGTGTTTGATCTTCAGGCGCGATTCTTGAGTTGATAGACAAGACGTATGTTTGACGACCTCTACATTGTTCCTTTATCAACTTGAGTCCATATCTGATTGTTGAACGCAGGGCCTCATAGAGCCTTGCATTTTAGACTCAATGCTCAGAATGTTTCTAAGTGTGCGGAGTACAGACGCAAACTGCTTACAATTCTTGCGTCTTGTAAGATCAGACGCAAGTTTTAATGAATTTCGCGTCTGAACCCGATACTTAGAAATTTTTCTAAATTCTGGATTTTGAAACGCGGGCTTCATGCAAGCCTCGCGTTCTTTGAGTCTGGATGCAGATTTTGATGATCTTCGCGTCTGGATTCATTCCTGTATTTGAGTTTCAAATACTTAGCCATTTTCTTTCAGATTTCTGACCAAGTGTTGTTCTCTTTGCAGTACGATACTCCTCCAACCCTTTGTCCAAAATGTGTCACTTTGGGCACGTAGGTAACGATGATCATAATCTAACCTTCGTGCTTCAGAGAACTGCTCCTGTGACTACTGGTAAGTTGAAGGAGGGAAAAGAGAGGATCTCCAAGGCCAGTATGGTGACCCTCTGGGGGATTATCTCTGATGGACTGTTTGAGACGGATTCTCGCACTCCATTATGGAAGCCTGTCTTCTTTTTTGGTGACGACATTGACGAGGATGATAGGATTTTGCATGACGGAGATTATAAGTGGCTCTGTCAGATAGGGGATAGGAAATTCTTTCTTCCCAATATGTAGAGGATGTATCCCCTGTCTTATCTTCAGCACATGTCTGTTCACCGTGCGATGGATTGGGATCTTTCCCGATTTGTCTCCGGTGTCTTACTTGGGGACTTGGTGCCAAAGAATACACTTTACTGGCTATGGGAAAGAGGTCTTTGGTTTATTCGCCAGATTGGTTAGGTCTGAATATCCGAGAGGGAAAACCACTCAGCTTGGCACCACCTTCATCAACCAATTCATGAAAGTGAGGGGTCATTTTCCCGTCGACTTCCGTCCGCTTGGGTGGGTTCATTCATCTAACAGATCTTAGTGGGGTAGAATGGTTGGATTTGTCCTTGTCAAACTTGGAGCTCTGCTACAACAGGTGGGGCTGTACCACTCGGTCAGGGCTGTGCAGTATGGCCTCCCATAAAATTCCCATAATTTTTATGGCATTCTGGAGCACTATAAACCTTTGACAGGCATATTTTTTACTCCAATCGGAGAGATAGGGCTCGCTCTTCATGAGCTGTATGAAGTCTCGGGGCTTGTTATGGGAGATGCCCTTTATGAAGAATACGTTCCGACTTCTGAAGAACTTCATCTCTTAAAGAAGGAGAACCCTCAAGTATACGAGACATACTGGGAAGTGTTGTTCACTTCCACATCTGCGGCCAAATAACCTCCTGGAGAACCAAGGTGTTAAGCAGATGTCCTGGGCAAGTTACCCATTCAATGGTATAAATGAGAAGGAAAGCCCAGTGACCAGCCTGGCTCCTTGTACTAACGAAGAAATTGCTGAGAGGATCAATGCCTCTGCGAGCTCTTACACCACGGAGTCTAATGAGGATAGTTTCAAACCTGATACGGTTTTTGAAAGTTTTCATCATTAAGCCCGAGTTTCCATTTCTGACTGGGCGCTGTTGGTGGGCTTCCTTATGCTATGACTGAAGCGTTGTGTGGTGCCAACACTGCCACATGAAGTAATTATCGCCGATGTGGTGTACCCGGCGGTTTTGCTAGCGTACGAAAAGTCTATCGCCCTTCTTCCAGTAATGGTGGCTGGAATTCAAAGCGGATTACGAGCTCTAGTTAAAAGCCTGTGCCAAGTAGAGGCCATTGTCGACTCCAAGGGTAGACCAGAGGTTGACTCGGAGGGAAGGCCGAGGGTAAAGACCCCTAACCCCAGGATCGAGCTTCCATATACGTACTTGATGGCTTGGTACGTTATGCACTGCCCTTCATTGATGACGGCGGTGCCTCTGTCTGCGGGGTTTGTCCCTTTTATGCAGAAGCTGGAGAATTTGAGCTGGTCCAATTACTATATGTTCTACGTTCGAAAATGCATTCTAAACGTCTCGAACTATCAGTTCGACCGTTGTTTCCCTGAGATTGCTGATGCATCTTACAGGGATAAATTTTCTGACCTTGTGGGATTAGATGATTTCACAAGGCTACCATCGGGAGTCTTCTGGTGGCTGATTAATATTCGACCTGGGTATCTGCTCTTTTGGCAAGGGAACTCGTGTACGATCGAGCCTTATATGCCGAGTCGTTTTGCTCGACAGTTCGGCTATGATCAATTATATATCGGCATCCTAATGCTAATCTCACCTTCAGTGGAAATTTATTTGAGGGTACTCGGGCATGGTACTACAGCGTGGCTGGAGGGACAAAAACTTTTTTCAGCTTGCCTCATAAGACGCCCAATTGTTATACTAGCCTCAGCTTCTATACTTGGTACTCCCTGACTAGCAAGATGCCTGGTTTCGGAATAAATACCTCATGCATTAAGAGAATCAAAGCGTCTTATAAGGACAAATTGGAGTCCAACAAATGCGTGCAAGGTATGGACGAATATCAGGCAGCCGAGAAAGAAACAGGAGGGGAAACAGGGATGGGACCAAGGGCAGCAGCACCCAAGGAACAGCCCATTAAAAAGAGTTGGCAGGCTGTGTCCAAACATTACCACGGCTCTGTTTTCAAGGGTCAGCCTATCCCCAAGAAGGCTAGGAGAGAATCGGAGACTAAAGCTTCAATGCCCGAGGTAGTTCCTTCTGGTGTTGAGGAGCAAAGGGAGGAAGAGGAAGATGAAGAGGAGATCCCCCTCTTCGTCCTCGTGGTCTACGCAGTAGGGGCCCTATGATCCTGGAAGAAGGGAAATTTGCAGGTGAACCTGCCATGGCTGAAGAGGCTGAGCGACCCGAAGTTGACTTGGTAGGGAGGGATGACGTTGAGATCCCAGGGTCTCAACTCAGCCTAGACCTTCTTCAGTTTATGAGAGAAGGATAGAGATGCAACAGCCAGGATCTCCCAGTGTATTGATGCCCACTTCACGGGTTATCAATCCCAGCCCTACTACTGGGATACTCAGTAGTAAAATTTCGATTGCTGAGCCTGCTTGTGTTGAACTGTCATCTTCATCGTCCGAAGAACATAGGTATTATTCTGGCGAAGAAATTGATTTCGGCAATGAACCTGCTCTTCTTGATGCGAGCAAATTTTCGCATATTTTAGAGGAAGAGATACAAGAATGCGACTCTGTGACGGCTTCGCCGATAGCAATAATTGCTACTGTCGAAGGTACTTGCCTTGTCTTCTTGAACAGGCTCCTCCTCAAGTTAGGGAAGGGTTCTGACATTTCCTTTTGATTTTCAGGGCTGGCTATCGACACTGAAGCCACAACCTCCTCTCATATTGAGGATATGATTCAAGAGCTAGCCCAGTAGGAGGGCCCTGAGGCTTCTATTACCGGGATGCCTCAAGATAGTGCGACCGTTAGGGTCAGGGAGGCCTCCACCCCACACGACCTATCTAGGAATTCGCCATTTTCAGATCCTCAACTTGGTAAGAAAATACTGACGTATTGAAGATTCTCCTTTTTATTGTCATTACTGATGTTTTACTGGTTTGCAGAGAGTACTGAAATAGCTCAAGTAGAGGATCCTGCGACAAGCATTGACGCAGAAGATAACACAGTTCAAGCCTCGACCGGGGACCCGATGTCGCAAGGTCTGCTGTTACTTCTGTCGCAGTGGAGGCCGCTACGACAATAACCGTCCTAGAGATATCAGTGATTACCTCTGTACCTATCAAACCTATCGTCGTCCTCACTCCTGTACCAGCTGAACTGGTTCCCGTCTCTCACACTGTCATGGAAAGGGGGTCCGAGAGTACATCAGCAGAGTTCTCTCCAGCTAATGACATCATGGAAGAGTTAACACGTCAAATGGTGTAGTAATTTTTTTACTTCCATGAGATCTTGTATTGACCTCATCCTTTCTGGGGGCAGCTCTTTCGAGTTTGACCGAATACTTCTCGAAAATCAGATCGAGAACATTGGTCATACTGGGAGTCCTTCGCAGGCTAGGGCATGCCTGATGCTGGTGGAGTAGCTGGGAAGCCATCTGAGGGAACTTAAGTCCCTAGAGAATGCTGGCTCAGTGAACGAGGCTCGGACGACTATGAGTAAGCTTCTCGCCGCTCAAGAACATGAGCGAAAGGAGATGGAGGAACAAATAGCTGAAGGGACCAGCCATCTCCAGCATTCCCAAGCTGACCAGCAAAGGCTGATTGACAATTTCAAGGAATCTGAAATCATCATACAGAGTGCAGAGCAGGTTATTGCTACTGCTCGAGCTGCAATTGCTAGGGCACAAGCCTTGATCGAAACCAATGAGAAGAAGCTTGTCGCTGCTAGAAAAAGGCTGGAGGAGCTGGAGACTACCAAGATATAGGCTGAAGAAAACCTCTCTGCTCATTCCTCCAGATTGGAGTCTCTTCAAGCGCAACTGGCTGCGAAGAGGTTTTTGTCTGAGGAGGAGCTGCGGGTCCAAGTTCTGATGGAGGCTGAAAGGGCACGTCAGCACGAGATGCACCGTCTCCAAGAACAAATCCATTCTTTGGCGAAGTAAGATTATTAGCCTTCTTCTTCTTTTTGTATTTGTTCACCCCTTTTTTTTAACACTCTATTTGTCAAGAGTATCTGCATTACTTTTACAATTTTTGAATCAAATAATAAAAGTCTTCAAAATTTTGCTCCATCTTCATCTTTTCAAGTTCTTTACTTGCTATGGATGAACTCAATTTTCATAACCGTAGTCATAGTCTTTAGTCGGCCATGAATAATAAACTCAGGCTGAACTGAGTTCTTGAGCGAGGCACGGTTTTCACTCATAGTGGAGACGCGATCCTGGGCGACGCGGCCCTGACTCATTACTGAAGACGCTGTTCAGGCTTATCAAGGAAGACGCGTGAACCTTTCTTTTCGATCAGGGCGCAGCTCTAGCTTAAGGACAAAAGGTGTTATTCTGAGATGCGAATTTATGTTCTTCAATAAAGGGGACGCGGCCTTCATATTTATGAAAGGACGCAGATCCATTGACGCGACCCTTGATTCTGTTAGGATGCAGTGGAGACGCGGTCTTAGGCTCCTCAAAAATTGACGCATGGATCTCAGTTAATTGATGGGGATGCGGCACTGGCTCAGTAGAGATGCATCTCTGGACCCTTGATAAGGCGCAAACTAAGGTTGTATTAAGTTTATAATGAAGGCACGACTTTTGTTTCGCAATGGAGATGCAGTTCCGGGCTCCTCGAGAACGACATGGTCCTTCTCTAGTCGTTGAGGACGCAAGTGATTGCTAAAATGAAAGAACAATCAAAGAGAAGAGAATTTACCGTGTAGCTTGTGGCTAACGGGTCGTTTCCACGAGGAGGAATGCGATGAAAGCTTTTCAGTGTTTTGTTTAGTAACAAAGAATTGTGCTCGTTTTTTAATTGAAAACAGAATGAAAAGAAGGGAGATGATTAAAAGAGAAATTGCAACTTTGGAGAAGGCTTCGGAAAAGGTGATTTAAAAAGCTTTGAAAAGTGATTGGTTGTTTTAATAAAGAAGAAATCTGGGCTCACTATCTCACTACTCAACCGTTTATTCTTCTATTGAAATCCTTAGTGCCTCAACTTGATCATAGGCAAAACTTAAGGTTGACTTTAGAAAGTTTGAAGTAAAGCATATAAGATGGTTGGAAAAGTGAACTCTTTTCTATAAGAAGCCGTTTTGAATCGAATGTTAAATCATCAAGCGCGAAGAAGCAAGTATAGAATAAAAACTGTTCAAGAAACGTTCTTAAAAGAAGTAGGAGTTTAAAAATCCAAACCCATCCTCATGTGCCTTCAAGAACACTTTCAAGAAGAAAGGATTTAAGTTAGGCATGCAAATGATTCATTGGGTCTTTTTCATGAAAATCAGAAAAGAAGAAGATTAGGAGAGAGGTACAATAGTGAGCCCAGAAAATCGATTTAGCTACTCATGGAATACAAACAACAATGCAAGTAAATAACGCAAGACATACCGTAAAATGAGTGGAAGAAAATGTAGCTCGATTCTTGTATTGATGTCACTTCAATCTTCAAGTTACAAGCACCCAATTCCTCTCTCTCACATGTATTTGTCTGAACTACAAATTGCAAAAGAAAAATACAACTTTTGTACTATCTAACAAAGAGCTAAACCTTAAAGTATAAACAAAATTCTAATTCTAGTCTTCGCTTCCTTTTTCAGTACAAAACCCTAGCTTTTATAGGCAAAACCTCAGAGGGAAGGGAGTGAGGAGATAAGGGGAGCGTCGCAAAATCTCAGAGGGAAGGGAGTGAGGAGATAAGGGGAGCAAACGCTCCCCTTATCTCCACCAACAAGCCGCGGATCCGTGGTTTGGACCGCGGATCCACGGCCTGGATGTGGCCAATCGGCTACATCCAGGTGGAGGATCAGTTGGCGAGGATTTGGCTTTCCTTTTGTCTTGCTAGATTCACTGTTGCAACTCTCAAATTTGACGAAATGATCTTTGATTTGTTGGCTTCAACCACTTGATTCAGAAAGATTCATTTCAACCGATTTTCAACCTCTCTGATATGTCAAGATTTGCCCTGATTCCTTGATTTTGAATTTATTTTGAATTAAATCAGAATTTGATGGGCTTTTGGGCTTGTTTCTCCTTTCTTTCTTTTAGAAATTGGGCCTACATTAAACAAAGAAGAAGAAGACTTATTAATAGGATTTATTAACTAAAAAGTATGGTAAGGTGACATTGTATATGCAAAATATGTGACTGATCATACCCCACACTTATCTTTTGCTCGCCCTCGAGCAAAACATCAAACTAATTCTAATCAATTATTAGACCATTTTCGCAGGTCACTTGATTGCACTGAGCATGTGCAACAAGCCGTTAAACCTCTAGGTTACCCCTAGAGGACGAGTTTGTCTAGTGAGGGTTTTTAGTGGATTGCACCCACAAAATCCATAAAAAACGTTAGTATTTTCGAAAAGCATTTTTAAAGGAGAAAATATTTGAAGTATATTTGTAAGGCTTTAAATAATCTATAAGTTATAGGAATATCAAATTTTTCACTCCGAAACTCAGTCTCTATTCAAAAACATGTCATCAATCAAAGTAAGGAGTCAATTTGTACCTCTCAACTAGTCTATTAATTTACCCTGAATCGTATGCACCATCGTGACTGTGAAGTTGACTAAGGGTTATTTAACATTAACTCCTATGTCTTATTTATATTTATTTTGGTGGAGTTTATTCCTCAATTTCATTAAGCTTTCTAATCTGCTCATGTAACGAGCCTTCAATCGGTGACACCCAAACCGGACAGTTTTAGGGCACCAGGTGAGAAAAACCCCTAAGGACTTAAACACTCGAGCAGACAAGGCCACGAAACTAAGGTTTTTATTTATAAAATATACCCCTTTTAGGTGTAAATACTCATACTTCATGAGGCACAAATACCCAGCTTAATCAGAGGATTTATATATATATATATATATATATATATATATATATATATATATATATATATATATATATATATATATATATATATATATATATATATATATATATATTTTTTCAAACTTATCTAATTATCTTTTGCATAAATAGTAAGGCTTGCTTAGGCCAAAGCACCTAGCTAATAAATAATTAGATTTGTTTTTTTTATATTCTTTTTTATAAGGCATAAGAGTCTTTGTTTTAAACCCTAAGTGTGTAAGTGTATTTAGTGTGCATATTTCATCAAGGTAAATATCAAGACTAAATTACTTTCACAAATTTTCTTCCTAACCCTAAAATCAAACAAGTTATTTGACTTTGACCAAGTATAAGAAATCCTAATTATGATTTTTCTATTCCTTAAAATTGACTTAATTTCTTACAAAAAATATATCAAATATTGTTCTAACCTTTCAAAAAAAATTTTATTTATTTATTTTTGTTGTTATATTAGTCATGTTAATGTTAACCCTCCCCTACACTTATCTCATGCATTGTCCCCAATGTATGAAAAAAATGTATAGATGCATGAAATAAAATGGAAAAGAGGGAAGTTACCGTTACACGGGGTCAAAAAGACTCATAGTCATTTCATTTACCGGCACTGATTCCAAGAAAGGTTTAAGGCATTGACCATTTATCTTAAAGTCATTTCCATTCTTGGTGTCACTGATCTCAATTGCACCGTGTGGAAACATGGTTTTTACAACGAATGGTCTAGTCCATCTTGATTTCAATTTTCCTAGAAAAAGGTGAAGCCTAGAATTATAGAGTAAGACTTTTTGTCTCGGGATAAAGGTTTTTCTTATGATGTGTTTATCATGAAAAATCTTAACTCTATCTTTAGTGATCCTAGCATTTTCATAGCCTCATTTCTTAACACCTCTAATTCGGAAATTTGTAACTTCCAAAGGTCACCGGCCTTAGTCAAGTCAAAATTCAACTGCTTGATTGCCCATAAGGCCCAGTGCTCTAACTCAACGGGCAGGTGATAAGCTTTACCATAGACTAACCTATAAGGAGGCATTTCTAGAATCATCTTGAAAGCGGTCTTGTAGGCCCATAAGGCATCTACAAGTTTGATGGACCAATCTTTCCAGTTTTGGTTTACGGTTTTCTCCAAGATAAGTTTGACTTGTCTATTAGAAACCTCAACCTGCCCACTGGTTTGAGCATGATAAGGTGTGGACAACTTGTGAGTTATGGCATACTTTCGCATAAGAGCTTCAAAGGATCTATTGCAAAAGTGAGTGTTAGTATCACTGATGATAGCACGAGGGGTTCCGAAGCGTGAAAAATGTTCTCTTTCAAAAACTTTATGACAACTTTGTTATCATTAGTTTTATAAGGAATAGCTTCTACCCACTTGGACACATAATCCACAGCAATCAATATGTATTGGTTTCCAAATGAATTAGGAAATGGACCCATAAAGTCGATGCCCCAAACATCAAAGAGTTCTATTTCTAGAATTGGGTTGAGGGGCGTCATATTTCATTTGAGATCCTTCCTACCATTTAGCATCTAGGGCGCGTCTTACAAAATTCATAAGCATCCTTGAACAAAGTGGGCCAATAGAGCCCGCTTTGTAGCACTTTTTCAGCAGTCTTGCGGGGACCAAAGTGTCCACCACATGCAAGTTCGTGACAAAAGATAGAACACTCTTAACCTCCTCATCGGGAATGCATCTCCTAATAATTTGGTCAGAACAGTACTTAAAAAGATACGGTTCCTCCCAAAAGAAATACCGGACTTGGGATAAGAACCGGTATATATCGTTTTTGGACTAATGAGACAGAGTATAGTTTGTGACTAAGTAATTCACTATATCAGCAAACTAAGGTTCCCTAGAGATAGCTAAGAGATTTTCATCAGAAAAATTCTCATTTATGGGCAATTCGTTGCATGGAGAATTAGGGATTCGTGAGAGTCAGCAATGACATTTTCTACGCTTTTCTTGTCTCGAATCTCAAGATCAAATTCTTGAAGAAGGAGGATCCACCGAATGGTCAGGCCTTGGCATCCTTCTTTATCATGAGGTACCTAAGCGCAGAATGATCAGTGAAAATGGTGGTTTTGGACCCTAGTAGGTAGGGACGAAATTTCTCTAAGGCAAACACTACTGCCAAGAATTCCTTCTCAGTCGTAGTATAGTTCAATTGAGTATCATTGAGAGTCCTACTAGAGTAGTAAATCACATGTTGCTTGTTATCATGCGTTATCCTAGGACAGCGTTTATGGCAAAATCGAAAGCATCGCACATGATTTCGAATGGCTTAGATCAATCCAGAGCAGATATGATTGGTGCAGAAATAAGCTCTCTCTTAAGCTTCTCCCAAGAATTCATGCATTCAGTATCGAAAGTGAAGGACACATCCTTAGCTAACAGATTAGTCAAGGGCCTAGCAATTTTGCTAAAATCCTTGATAAATCTTCGGTAGAAACCAGCGTGTCTTAAGAAGGATCTAATGTCCTTAACGCATTTGGGCATGGGAAGCTTAGCAATAACCTCAATTTTAGCTCTGTCCACTTTAATTCTTTTCTTGAAAATTTCATGATCGAAGACAATTTCATGTTTTACCATGAAGTGGCATTTCTCCCATTTCAGTGTCAGATTTTTCTCAGCACAACGTTGGAGGACAAGTTCTAAATGGTGGAGACATTGAGTGAATGAATCTCCATAGATGGAGAAATCATCCATAAAGATCTCTAAGAATCGTTCTACCATATCAAAGAAAAGACTCAACATGCAGCGTTGAAATGTTGATTGGGCATTGCATAAGCCGAAAGGCATTCGACGATAAGCAAATGTCCCAAATGGACATGTGAACATAGTCTTTTCTTGGTCCTCAAGAGCAATAGGGATCTGATTATACCTCGAGTAACCGTCCAAGAAATAGTAATACTCGTGACCGCCAAACGTTCAAGCATTTGATCAATGAAGGGAAGTGGAAAATGGTCCTTACGAGTTGCAGTATTAAGCTTCCTGTAGTCAATGTAAACTTAGATCTTCGTGGGAAGTCGAGTTTGGACCAACTCTTTATTCTCATTTGTCACTACGGTGAAACCGGATTTCTTTGGAACTGCGTGGACAGGACTGACCCATTGGCTGTCAGAAATGGGATAAATTATCCCATTGTCTAAGAGTTTTACAATTTCAGCATGAACAGCCTCTTGCATTATCGGGTTTAACCTACGCTGTGGGTCTCTTTTAGGTGTGAAATCTTCATTGAGATGAATGCGATGTTGAATGATGGTCGGACTTAATCCCTTTATGTCAGTCATAGTCCAACCAATGGCTTTCCTATGTTATCTTAGAATTGGTTTAAGATCTTCTTCTTCTCTGTCATTTAAATGGGAGGCAATGATGACAGGAAAGGTCTCTTGTTGGCCTAGATAGACGTACTTGAGATGCGCAGGTAAGGCTTTCAATTCTAAGGAAGAGGAAGGCTGGTTCTAAGGAAGAGTGCAAATACTTCCAATCAAAAGGAAAGATTTTTTTAGAGTGTGTTAAAAGAGATTCTTTGAGTTTTCCTCCACCATCTCTTTCCTTGTTTTCTCACACAAACACTTGAGCTATCCATAGCTATATCTACCTTATAGGGAGTGTTATTGTGAGAGGATTTTATGTGATTAAGAGTTGTGATCACCAAAGTTCTACTTTGTTCCTTTGAGGAGGCGGACGTGTGTGTCCGCGTTGTTTCGAGTTCCGGTGCGAACTCCGTGTTTGAGGTGCGGCCTCGGCAAGCTTGTGGGGCTTGCGTGTGTACGGGACTAGGGAGTCCGAGGGCTTGTAGGTGTTGCGGCACCGAGGAGAGATCCATTGGGATCTTGCATAGTGAAAATCCTTCGTGTGTCGAAGGCGGGGATGTAGAGCAAGTGTGCTCGAACCTCGAAACATACCCTTGTGTTTGCGATTGCCTTTTCTCTCTCTCTCCCTTACTTGTTTATATCTTGCATTCAATTATTGTCTTTACATTTACATGCTTGATATATTGAGTGCTAAATTGATATACTTGCATTCAATTATTGTCTTTACATTTACATGCTTGATATATTGAGTGCTAAATTGATATACTTGCTTGGGATTGTTTGCTAACACTTGTATTCAACCAAGAGAGCCAACGCGGCACCTCAACCCATTCAAGGGGAATCTAGAGGAGTTTGTCCAGAGCCCTTCACGAAAATTCGGCAACACTCTTTGGTTATACGTGGTGTTTAGTGTAAAAGATTTAATTAGGTCATAATTATTTTTAGCTTCCGCATTATTCGCATTATTTGGCATTAAGTGACCATTAGATTAGCCTTCACCTATTCACCCCCCCTCTAGGTGAACCTTCAATTGGTATCAGAGCTTGGTACTCTGATTTGGTCTAACAACCTAGAGTTAAAGATCCTCATTTTAGGCTAATCACAATATTTTTTGTACACACACCATGGACTTCATGTCACCACCCATGTTTGACATTCTTAACATCCATGTATGGAAGGTGAAGATGTCCTTGTACCTCAAAGCCTTAGGTATTCATGTTTATCTTACCACAACTAATAATGCATATTGTTTAAATGGTAAGAATTTTGAGGCTAATGCAAAAGCCCTTCATGCTCTAAAGTCTACCCTAAATGATGATTATTTATCTAGGGTTTCTAACATTGATTCGGCTTTTGTAGTTTGGAACACCCTCCTCTCCCTTGGCGAAAATGATCTATATTATGCGGGGAGCGACTCGGATGTTGGAAGCGACATCTCCAACAAGTGCTATATGGTCCAAGGGGATAACCCCCTTGAGGTAACTACCGAATCCGAGGATGCGGATGTTAACATGTCATATGAAGAGCTTTCTACATTTTGTCAATTATTGCTTGAAAGATATAACATGATTAAGAAAGAAAATAAAAATTTGAAAAAGAATATTGATTGCATGCATATAGAACAAGATTCATTTAAATCTAAGATTGCATGTTTAGAAAAAGGAAAAGATGATTTGAAAAATGAGAATGTTTCCTTGATGTCTAAATTAAATGATTTATGTGAAGGGAACACTATTTTGAAAGATAAAATTATTTTGGTGGAAACTCAAAAGGAAATTGTTTTAAAAGAAAACACCTCTTTGAAAAGAAAAATTTTTGAAAAAGAAAAAGAAAAAGAAAAAGTTTCTAAAAAGAAGAAAAATGATTTTATTTCTCACTACTCTTTACATGCTACCATTGATGATAGTGAGATTAAGAATTTGAAAAATAAAATAGATAGTTTGAGTTCAACTTTGAACTCGTGTGCATTTAACCATACTAGGTTGGAGTCCTTGTTTGCAAAGAAACAAACTCCTCATGTTCATGCACATCACTCTCATCATGCATTTGCTTATGTTGCACGCCACGATCACAATCACACTCATAAGCATACTAAGGTGTACAAGTGTACACATTGTGGCCGCAAAGGCCATTTAGCAAAATTTTGTTATGATAAGATATATGCTTTAAATTTTGCTAAGAAACATTGTTGGGTTCCATTAAATGCTAACCCCCGTGGACCCAAGAAAAAATGGGTACCAAAGTCCCCACCTTTTATTTTTGATGTAGGTGAGGGCTCTCACAAGACGTGAGAGATTTGGTGCCTTGATGGTGGATGCACTTGGACTTGATGGACACATATATGGATGCATCGCTATCAAGGAGGTTTTTGGTTGGATGACCACCATGTTTGGAGCTTTGAGTTGGTAACAATCTCTAAACTTTCATTTTTTTTTTTGTTCATGCTTGCTCATTCATGATATTTTTAGCATGATCATGTTTTATTTGTTTTATGTGCTTCATGTGGTAAAAACATGCTTAGATGTAGTTTTTATCAAACTTGTATTATACATGTACAAATAGTGAGTTACACGTGTTTATATATGTTTGCACTTCATGCTCATTTGTACCCACTATATGCACATGTATAAACTAGTTTTGATGATTCTCATTTATACTTGTTTTGCCAATTTTCATGTTTACTTCATGTATATGTATCTTTTATTCAAATCTAATAAATATACATGTATATCCATTTTGAGTCTCTTGCCTTCATGCAAATACATTTGATAGACTCCTTTATGTTTGGGATATGTATGTGTATTTTTAGGATTAGATAAATCATACATATACCTAGAAATGTTCTTTGTTTTTATAAAAAAATGAATTTTTATGATTTAAAAATGTTATTCATCTTTTTGAGCTTCAATGACCATTTTCATGAAAATACCATTTACATAACCTTTGAACACTCATCTTTTACTTTTAAGATAATTTTGAGCTTTATGGACTATGAATGCTTGAACTTTTATGTACTTAGTATGATTCATGAAATACATATGCTTTGATTTCATGTTTTTGAAGGATCTTTAACTAGTTTTTCAAAATTATTTTAACTAGTTATTGTTCCTCATTTGGTAGTGATTTTCAATGCTAAAATATTTTCAAATCTATTTTTGAAAAACCCCTACCATCGATGGGAAGTTGGAAGAGAGATCATGTTCATGTATGCTTTAAAATGAAAATCATTTAAAAACTTGAATCATGATTGGGTGGTAGATAATATGAGATACACATTTGATCTTATTGTTATTTCAATTGGTATCATTGGATTCTTTCAATTGGTATCTAAATTGATAATTTTTGTATATACTCATATTTTGTTTTCTTATATATGTATGTATCAATTTCAATTGGTATATTTTTTCATACATATATATATGATTTTCATGTGCTTAACTTACAATTGGTTCACATTTTTAAAGTACAAAGTTTATGATGAAAAATAAAAATTTTTAATCATTATGTTTACTATTAGTATCAATATGTTTCAACTTCATATTTGTTAAATTTCAATTGATATCAATATGTTTTTATAATATGATTATTTTCAATTTGGTATCTTAAAATTTGTTTGTTTTACTAAAGCTCTGATACCTTTAAAAATTTTGTTTAAGAAAAATTAAAAATGTTTTGATGTGTATTTCCTATATGCAAGGAGAGCTTAACATCTCTCTTACATATAGATTCATGTTGAGTATATTATAATTGAGGAGCTTGACAACTCTTCTTTATATGATATACGTGTAGGGGGAGCTTCACATCTCCTCTTATGCATTATATAATATGTGTTATGTGAGTTAGGGCTTGTCATCCCTTCTTCATGTAATGCATATGTGTAGGGAAGTTAACTTAGCGTCTTCCTCTTCATGAATGTATATCGCATATAAATTTTTATTGATTGATTTGTATTACCCCTTCTTGATCTCTTTGTTTTTGACAAAAGGGGGAGAAAAATTTGTTTGATTTGATTTTAGTTTGAACCCTTTGTTGATGATTGACAAAAAGGGGGAGAGTATTTGAGTTTATATGAGTTTATATGCATGTTTTCATTGCTTAAGGGGGAGAAGTATTTGTCTTCCTTGTATGTTATGCATATATGTTTTGTTTTGCAAATAGGAGAAAAGATTTATTTTGTTTTATCTCCATTCATTTGCATACATGTTTATGAGCTTCATTGCATCTATTTATTATTTTGTGTTATGCATGAGTTAAGGGGGAGCTTCTTTGAAGCTTTACTTTAATCCATGCATATATAACTTTATGAGTTTTGTCATCATCAAAAAGGGCGAGATTGTTGGCACAAAGGCCCATCACTCTCTTTTGATGATGATCAACTCATGAAGTTATGTTTACTAATGATCTTGTGTTTAATTAGTGACAGATTCATTATCAAGATCTTAGTAGGTGCATAGCTCAACAAAGGATAAAATGTCAAGATTTGGAGCTAGCACGGTGTGATCCAAGGAGCTTTTGGATCAAGCTTGGACCAAGTCAAGAAGATGAGAAGCCTTCAAGTGAAGACTTCAAGAAGATGAAGACTGTGTCTAGGTATAAGATTTTATTTTTGTTTTAGATAAAATGTAAAGGATAGAATAGTGGTGGATTGCTCAAGTACATATAACACACACTCTTGATAGAATTGTTTCATAAAAGATTTTTTAATTTAGAAAAGATTTTTCATTTTGGAAAAATACATTTTGGCTTTTGGTGTTTTCTCATATACATGTTTTAATCCAAACCAAGTTTTGCTATATGACAAAAACATATATATTTCATCTTAATTGTGTAGTGGATCATATCCATACACACTATGCTTTAATGAATTCAAAATATCTTGTTTTGTATCATGAAGAGTTTTGGAAAATAAGTTTTTGGGAAATACAAGTTTTCATTTGAACCAATATTTCCAACTTAGAAAAATAGTCCAATCTTTTGTAACATGCCTTGATTTTGTGCAAGCATGTTTGTATATCAAAGTATATTGGTAAAACTATTTTTGTAGAATTTCTATGTATTTATGGGATTTTATTTCAACCAAAAAGACCAAGTTTTAAATCCCAGTTTTCTGTTTCAGGCTTCAGCCAGTCGACTGTATAGTCGACTTGGTCTGAAGTCGGCCGATCGCTCGGTCTACCGACGTGCACGACATGCATGCCTTTGTGCACTGGAGGACAGCTGACCGTGCCGTCGACCGCTCCAGAGAGCTCTGCTCTCTGGAAATTTCTGCCGACCGTACGGGTCGACCGACAGAGAGTTTCTACTCTCTGCTCCAGTGGCTCGGTCGACCCGGGCGGTCGACCGTGGCTCCAACGGTCGGATTTCTGACCGTTGGCGGTCGACCGTGCGGGTCGACCGGCAGGCCTGACAGACCCCAACGGCTATATTTTTCTGGCCTGAAAATTTGGGGGTTTGGTCATTGTTTTGAGCTAAGATTTTAGGAGAGCTTTGAGCCAGTTTTTCCCATTCTTTTAAAAGGGTTTTCTCCACATATTTGAGTGCAAATACTTCCAATCAAAAGGGAAGATTTTATTTAGAGTGTGTTAAAAGAGATTCTTTGAGTTTTCCTTCACCATCTCTTTCCTTGTTTTCTCACACAAACACTTGAGCTATCCATTTTGCTATATCTATCCTATAGGGAGTGTTATTGTGAGAGGATTTTAGGTGATCAAGAGTTGTGATCACCAAAGTTCTACTTTGTTCCTTTGAGGAGGCGGCCGTGTGTGTCCGCGTTGTTTCGAGTTCGGGTGCGAACTCCGTGTTTGAGGTGCGGCCTCGGCAAGCTTGTGGGGCTTGCGTGTGTACGGGACTAGGGAGTCTGAGGGCTTGTAGGTGTTGCGGCACCGAGGAGAGATCCATTGGGATCTTGCATAGTGGAAATCCTTCGTGTGTCGAAGGCGGGGATGTAGAGCAAGTGTGCTCGAACCTCGAAACATACCTTGTGTTTGCGATTGCCTTTCTCTCTCTCCCTTACTTGTTTATATCTTGCATTCAATTATTATCTTACATTTACATGCTTGATATATTGAGTGCTAATTGATATACTTGCATTCATTTTTTGTCTTTACATTTACATGCTTGATATATTGAGTGCTAAATTGATATACTTGCTTGGGATTGTTTGCTAACACTTGTATTCAACCAAGAAAGCCAACGCGGCACCTCAACCCATTCAAGGGGAATCTAGAGGAGTTTGTCCAGAGCCCTTCACGGGAATTAGGCAACACTCTTTGGTTATACGTGGTGTTTAGTGTAAAAGATTTAATTAGGTCATAATTGTTTTTAGCTTCCGCATTATTCACATTATTTGGCATTAAGTGACCATTAGATTACCTTCACCTATTCACCTATTCACCCCCCTCTAGGTGAACCTTCAGGTTCCCATTGGATGGTCTTTTCAGCTAGGTTTTCATACAAATCCATCCTTCATTTTCATCTTCTGCAGAATCCCTCTTGGCACATACTTTCTAAGAGGGTTTTGGTAGAATAGTCTAAACCGTCATAAAGAATTTGACATTGTCGCCATTTCTCTATTCCATGATATGGACATTGGACAAGGAGGTCTTTAAAGCGTTCAAAGTACCTCCAGAACAGTTCACTCAGTTCTTACTTGAATTGCATGATTGTCTTCCTAATAAGAGCGGTCTTATGTATTGGATAGAATTTTTTCAAGAAGACCTTGATGAAACCATCCCAAGATGTGATAGAACCGGCCGCTAAGCTGTAAAGCCATTTCTTTGCTAGGTTCTTAAGAGCGAAAGGGATAAATCTCACCTAATAGCATCATTTATAAGGTATGGGATTTTCATCATCAGACATACTTCCTCAAATCTCTTATGAAGAAGTAAGCATCTTCGGACTCTAAGCCATGAAACTTGGAGAGTGTGTTGATGAATTGAGGCTTGAGCTCAAAATTGTATTCACCAACCGATGGAAGTATAATGCAAGATGGAAGTGAGGTTCTAATGGGATAGAACCTATCCTGCAATGATGTTGATTGAGCCATTACCGGATCTGGTCTTGGTTCAAACTTGGGTGGTGATATGTTTCTAGTCAACCTAGATGAATTAGGGTCTCTTACCATACTTGCATACACAATCACAATCACAAACAAGTTTACCAACAGTCACAGAGTAATCAACCAAGCCTAACCTAAGGTAACCTCGACCTAGACAACTCCTAACTGGTTGATTGTCCACAGGAGGTATAATGTAGACTTTGACCACAAGCTAATTAGCCAGGTCAGGGCAAGAATGGTGGGAGGTTTTCCGTCAAAGACATTCCTTAATTAAGTACCACCAACCTTCGGGCTTTCGACCCTCAATCCCCTTCCTAAACACTGATTTGGCAGGAGTCAAATTCCAACACCTTCCCCCTTAGGATAATCCCCTAGTGAGTTCGACATATCCCTAAGGCTAATGTCTATCAGATTTTACTTAGGCTTAGGTTGTGCGTGCATGGAGATGGTTTGTGGGCTAAGGAAGGGTAATGACTTCCCCACCTTATCTTGAATTGAGTTTTGCCCTTAGAATTTATTGTGAAAGTGTGCAAGATATAGAAAAGTAGCATTCAAAAGCAAATATCACTCAAGAATATTTCCTAAACTATATGCTATGCATGCGTACCTTGTCTCCAGCTCTCTTCAACAATAATTGTAAAATAAACGTAATTTGATAAATTCCTAGAATGCAAGTCTAAACGTTTTTTAAGCAATTAACAATCACTCAAATTACTGTTGAATTAAAATAGGGGTGGTGGATAGCAGATATAGTAAGAATATAACGTATAAAAACTTAATTTTTTGCGAGTAATATGTCCTACAAAAAAGAGTTTTAGTAGTCCAATGAAAATTTCAACTTTTGTAACGCAATTTCTTGAAATTTTGTTTCCTACTTTAGAGAGTAGGGACACAGAATTTTTAAGTCTTCTCTTGCAAAGTTTGAATGCTAGATCTGAATCTTGGAGTCCCTGAAACAACACACCAAACTTGTTAAAAAATATACACCGTTCCCTCCCCAGTAACGACGCCAAAAATTGATTGCTAAAATGAAAGAACAATCAAAGAGTTAAGAATTTACGGTGTAGCTTGTGGCTAACAGGTCGTGTCCACGAGGAGGAATGCGATGAAAGCTTTTCGGTGTTTTGTTTAGTAACAAAAAATTGTGCTCATTTTTAATTGAATAGAGAATGGAAAGAAGGGAGATGATTAAAAGAGAATTGCAACTTTGGAGAAGGCTTTAGAAAAGGTGATTTAAAAAGCTTTAAAAAGTGATTGGTTGTTTTTAATAAAGAAGAAAATCTGAGCTCACTATCTCACTACTCAACCATTTATTCTTCTATTGAAATCCTTAGTGCCTCAACTTGATCATAGGCAAAACTTAAGGTTGACTTTAGAAACTTTAAAATAATGCATATAAGATGGTTGGAAAAGTGAACTCTTTTCTTTAAGAAACCGTTTTGAATCGAATGTTAAATCATCAAGCGCAAAGAAGTAAGTATGAAATAAAAACAGTTCAAGAAACGTTCTTAAAAGAAGTAGGAGTTTAAAAATTCAAACTCATCCTCATGTGCCTTCAAGAACACTTTCAAGAAGAAGGATATGCCTTCAAGAACACCTTCTTCAAGAACACTTTCAAGAAGGACCTGGGTGACCCGAACGCATTCCAGACCAGACTATGCCGGTCGACCTTATTAAAAATAAAATAAACTCTAAAAAAATTTAAATTTTGGAAATTCTAAAAAATCTAAAAAAATTATAAAAAAAATACTAAGTGTAAATTGCCAAAAAATTACAATTGGCGAAATGAAAATGTAAATTTTTTATTAATAATCTAATAAATTGTATAATGGATAAATTAAAATTCTTTAAAATTTATCATTAATATATAAAAAAGTATAGATCTTCATACATTTTATTATTCATAAATAAAAAAGTACAAGTCTTCATTCATCTTCTGGGGAGTCTTCTTCGATGAGATCATCAATCGTTTTATTTTGACTTCTCTTTTTTGTATCCAGTCAATCCTTCTCGTATATGATCATCTTGATCGCATTCGATACAAGATGGTTGTCTGCACTCGACTACCTGTACTAAAAGCAGACTCCAAAGCTACTATACATATTGGAGGGTTTGTAAATCACATGCCGTGATTGAAAGCACAGGATAAATTGATAATTTGATTTTCACCAAGCAAAAATATCAAAATTATCAAATCCTAAGTCTGCATAGATCTCAGGAGTTACAGCATGCTGAATATAATAATGAAGTTCATTTAATGTGTCAGAAGTTCAAGACTTGTTTAAAAGATGATAAAAGACCTAAAAATAATGAACTTTTACTAACAGATGCTTAAGAAATTTGAGATGAAGATGAAGATTGTTTATTTTCATAAGTAGTTTCATAAAAATCATACAACTTATTTATAGAAGAATCAATATCTGGCCACATTAGGGCAGAACTATCCTCATATTCCATTCTTTTATAAAAATTTCAAGTAAAAAATGTACATCTATTAAATTTAATCGTAGGATCTATAATAGCTGCAAAATAAAATATAAAATAAAATTCTTTAAAGTATTTATTAACTTTTTTCCACGGGAGTAATAATATCTCGAGCAAAATTATTATTTCTACGTAGAGAAAATATTTCTGTTAGTTCAGTAGACTCATAAAATTCTAAACTTATCGTTGGATAGTAAATACTAGAAAATAATTTTGTTACTCGTTTAAATCTTTTTAAAAATTCACAAATTCATTTACAAATGTCTCATTTCTCATCGGAAATAAAACATCTACAGAAATGAACCTATTTATTACTTGCTTATAAGGAATCGCTTTACTCAACATATTATATGTTGAGCCCCAACAGGTTTTTACATCTTGAGGCAATTTTTTAGCAAGTAACCCTAAACCTGAACAAATTTGTCTGAAGGTTTTCCTTTTTGGACCGCTACTTTTAATAAATATAATAGTATCTCTTAATTTTTGAATAAATCATTAATTATTTTGAACCATCTTGTACATACAAATTAATAATAAGACAAACACATCGAATATGAAAAAATTCATTTAAAATAGGTTTTAAATATTTTTTCTAAATCTCAATTACTATAGTATTTTTGCATACATTATCAAATGAAATACTAAAAATTTTATATTCTCTAGCAACATGCATTATAACCTTACTTAGATTTAAAGCATTATGAGGATGAGAAAATTTTTTAAAACTGATAATTATTTAAAACCCAATCAAAATTAATACGCATTAATAACAATATAATGATAGCCATTAAGGGTTTCTTAACAATCAAAAGTAAGTGCAATTTTATGTGACAAAGATTATAAAATTATAATTATCATTTGTTTTTATTCTTCAACTACTCTAAACATTTCTGATCTTATAGTGTTCCTACTGATCGGCTGATAATCAGGATTACACATGGTTCTAATATAATCTGTAAATGCATCATTTCAGCTTTACTAAGAGGCTATTCATATCGAATAATATATTTTGCTAAATTTGTTTTACCTGTTACACGATTATAAGTAAAAGTGTATGTTGTGCCACCAAAGTGTTAATTTGGGCTTGCCGTAGTTGATGTTCCGGGTATTTACTCTTAATGTGTTAGCTTAGTGGGCCGGTTCCGCATTTTTGGAAAAGACATAAATATTTGGACACAACTTGCATCGAACCCTCCTAACTCCATCAATAGTTACTTTATTAAAATATTTTCAATCTCTAGATTTAAGAGTTGTATAGGTAGTTAATACCTCAGGAGAACTATATGAATATAATGAGGAGTGGTAGGTATATTAGAAGAAACATTAAATCTGTAAAGTGTATGAATGGAATTTGTGGAATGTCGGACAGTGGCAATTAAGGGCTTCCCACTGTTTATTACTTAAACTAAACGTACCATGAAATGTAAAAACAGAAGTCCAGCTGATAAAAATTGACATCCATTTTATTTGTAGAGCTTGAGGACTTGAGAGTTGAAAGCTTGTAGAGAGAGCTTGTAGAGCTTGAGCACTTGAGAGCTTGTAGAGCTTGAGGGCTTGTAGAGTTTTGAGGACTTGAGAGCTTGAGGACTTGAGATCTTGAGAATTTTAGATTTTTTTTGGAGATTTAAGAGATTTTTATTGTGATGAAATGGAATGGGGATGATTAGGGGTGCCATCAGATACGGATCGGATATTGTCTTTATCATATTCGTATCTGTACCCAACTTTCGGATACGGATACAGATATTGGCGGATGTGAAAAAATGATGTCCATATCCGCCAAGATCGGATAATGGATATGGATCGAATATTAGCGGATCGGATGCAGATACTAACCGAATAATATAAAATGGATAGTGCTAAGGATGAACTAAATGGATATATTTATATTACTTTTTATCTCATCCACAATAATATTAAATGTGATACGTACTATGATATTATTGTGTACATATCAATACTTTCACACCGTTTCTATTGTCATTCGGCTTTTATAACAATGGATTACACAACCTCCGGTGCTTATATCATTCGGATACCACGGTTTATGTCGAAATACTCAAAATATATTCGTGCTACTCTTGCAAGAATTAGGTATTTTTCACTATTATTTTTTCACCAACTCAATATCAAAATATATTGTCTCATTTCATTGAAAAATAGTCTCTTTCATACGGATATCATTATCAAACACCCAACCTTCGGATATCAGATTGGATACGGATAGGATATGCTTTACCATATCCATATCCGCACCTAACTTTCGGATATGGATAGGATACGGATACGAATATTGACAATATGAAAAAATGATATTCGCATCAGAGTTAGAGGCAGATTCAGATGCGGATATTCATAGATAATCCACATCTGGTGGCACCCTTAGGGAAGATGAAGTATGTATAGAGAAGAAGGGGAGCTTAACACGTTTTGTGGGCCCTATCAGAAACGCATATTTTCTCTCTCCATGATTGAGGCAAAACCTGCACACAAAATACGAGATTATAGAACTTAAGAAAGGAAATGTGCAAGTGCTCAATTCTTCCGCTATAGCAAGTGGCTATGCGGGTCGTGATCCACAAGGAGGGTTTGCGATAGAAGCGTTTACAGTTTTTATTGAAATCGTTATAAAAACCAAACGAGAGTTCTTTCTTCTCTATTTTAAAGTAAGAAAAGAAAAAGAAAGTTAAAGGTTAAAGTTAAGAAGAAAGCGAGAGATGAAGAAGGTGAAAAATCAGAAAATGATGAAAAGCGACTATGTACAATGAAGTGGAGAAGAAAGAGTTGGAGGAGGTGGTGATCTATACTAAAGAAGTAAAAGGAAAGAAAGAAAGAAAAGTGAAGAAATACTTACCTAGGTTGATTGATGACTTACTTGGAAACCGTTGCATGTTCTACCTTTGCTTCGGAGGCGTTCAACGCATAGATCATAAGCTCGAGCTCAGTTCCCGTGCATATTATATCGTCAAGCATATCAAGAACGAAGTGATGCGGAGCTTGAAGAGGAGAACGTCTTCATGGACTATCGCTGGCTCTCATGTTGCTTAGTTATACTTGCTTTGGAATTCACTTGTAACTCAACAAATACAACCAAGGTAAAGTAGAAGAGGAAGAGGAAAGCAAAACAAATGTAAAGTAAAGCAGAATAGAAAATAAACAAAGCATTTACCTTTATTACTTGCTGAGACAATGAAAGAAAGGAGGAGGGTACATCGGTGTCACTCTCAACGTCAGCCTCTCTCTCTCTTACTTACATGAATCTTCTTCTACCCTAAGTTTACATACACGTTACATAAAAGAAAGAAAAACCTAAACTATAAAGAATTAAAACTAGGCTAAATCCTAATCTGCCTTGGCGTCCAATTTCAG
This sequence comes from Agave tequilana, assembly GCA_038442645.1. Lineage (NCBI taxonomy): Eukaryota > Viridiplantae > Streptophyta > Magnoliopsida > Asparagales > Asparagaceae > Agave > Agave tequilana. The sequence continues at coordinate 47,721 of JAVJIF010023292.1, forward strand.
CGCAAGTACGGCCTTTTATAGGCAAAATCCTAACCACCATGATCCCGGGGAGGTCGGGGGAGCAAACGCTCCCCCTA